>JAODAL010008059.1:0-120648 GCA_025379985.1 Phyllomedusa bahiana
AGTAGCCGCTGCATTTCCCCCTGGCTTATAATCAAGTCAATAATTTTTCCCAGTTTTTTTTTTTTTGGGGCAAAAGTAGGTGCCTCGGCTTATATTCGGTTCGGTTTATACTCGAGTATATATGGTAATTTATTTGAACGTTGAAAAGAGATGTATCTAAATAATGCCTGTTCTCGGTTGTTTGAAAGCCTGATTCTCACAGCCTGAAATGGAAAAGGTAAGGGTGCAACCCAGTGGATAGATTCATCTTCAAAGAATCCAATGTCCATTATTTTAATAAACTCCCTGTCTTCTATGGTCAAGGCTAATTTGTTGTCATCTTGTGTTGTGAAAAACACTGATCTTCCTAAGTCCTAGTAAGGGGTAGGAATGACGTCCAGTGCCTGGAGGGGATTAGGGATCCTTTCTTTTACCTCATAATGATGAGAATATGGCTTAAAGTGAGTTGTGCTACCATTCTTTAAGTGGTTTTCTCATTATAAAGATTAGCTTTCAACATAAAGGGACAGATAAATGAAGACTTTATCTAAATAAATTGGTCAATAGATAAATTTAGTCATGAGATAAGATCGATTTTATGAGCTCTCTCAGTGCACACAGGTTTCTACAGTTACCTGCATTCCAGAGGGATGTCTGGTGTCTGATTAGCCGTGACCCTATGATCGGATTGAGCTCCGAGCAAACTAATTATTGTCACGGTTCACACCGCAGTCCCCTGCCATGGACCGTCAGCGTGTCGTGCCTTACTGGTACTTGCCTGTCCTGTTACTTCCTGGGGTCCTGTGTGCGCACTGTGCCTCCTAGGCGCACTTCCTGCATTTTATTGGTTTCCTATCCTGTGCACCTTCCTCTTGACCTATGACCCATGACTATAAGAGGATGTTCCTGCCTTTGCTCCGGGTCAGTCCATTGCATTGCTGTTTGTTGCAATGTTGCCATCTCTGAGCTCCTGCCAGCCTCTTTGGATTTTAACCCTAAGTTGCTGGTTCAGTTCCCTCGGCCCACCAGAGCTCCTGACCATATGTTTGTCATCTTCTGTTGTCCTGTACCTGATGTATCCTGCTGTGTTACCTGTCCTATTCCTGCCGTACACTGATGTTGCTATGTGTACGTTTATTCCGGCTGTATCCTGCTGCACATGCTACCTATGTTCCTGTCTACCACCGCCTGTGTTCCTATCCTGCACCTCGGCTGTCACCGCCGGTAGCCACATCAGGGGTAGCGACCTGTGGGTCCCCGCAGTTAAGCCCGTCCCGCTTTGCAGCGGGCTCCGGTGAAGACCGCTCCCTGACGTGGTCTGCATATACCATCTCGCTTGCGGTGATCACAGAGGATCCACACCCGGATGTCAGCAGTCAGCGCTTCGGCGTACGTTGGTTGTCGCCGCACCATTACAATTATACAGTTGTGTTCAAAATTATAGCAGTCCAGTATGACTGTTATAAATTATGTTACCACATGTCAAACAATTTACCAGTTGGTACAGTAGAGTCTTAGAAAACCATCAAACTCAGCATTCATGGTCTGCATATTTGAGTCTGTGCATTTGAATAATTATTTGAAAGGGATGTGTTCAAAATAATAGCAGTGTGGAGTTCAATTAGTGAGGTCAATCATTCTGTGAAGAAACAGGTGTCAATCAGGTGGCCCTTATTTAAGGGTGAAAGCATTTCTCCTTGAAAGCCTGAGGAATATGGGTTGTTCAAGACATTGTTCAGAAGAACAGCGTACTTAAAAAGTTGATTGGAAAGGGTAAAACTTATAAAGAAGTTCAGACAGTGATCGGCTGTTCAGTTAAAATGATCTCCAATGCTTTAAAATGGAAAGCAAAACCACAGAGACGTGGAATAAAATGGAAGACTACATTCTAATGGATGGAACAATAGCCAGAATGGCAATGGCTCAGCCAATGATCAGCTCCAGGATGTAGTCTCATGTTACCTGTGAGTACTGTGACAGAAGACGCCTGTGTGAAGCTAATCTATTAGCAAGAAGTCCCCGCAAAGTCCCACTGTGACAAAAGAGACAGGTGCGGAAGCGGATACAATTTGCCAAAGAACACATTATTTGCCAAAAGAGAAATGGAGAAACATTTTGTGGATTGCTGAAAGTGGTGCAAGCATCATGATCTGGGCATGTTTCTTACTGGGGTGAAAGAATCTATTTACTGCATACCAGGGATCATGGACCAGTTTGCATAAATCAAAATACTTGAAGAGGTAATATTCTGCTTTTCCTGGGATATAGGAGTGTAGATAAATATTTTGGCCTAATGCTCCTTGAAGAACTTTTAGTTTGGCTAAGGCAGCTGCTTTTTCCTTTACCATTTGGAGAATTTTGTGCTGGGTTTCTGCCTCTGCCTCCAATTCCATATTATTTTTCTTTTGTACTATTTATGCTTCTTTCTGCACCATTTTTGTCCTCACATCTGCTTCCTTCTGTACCATTTCTTCTTCCTTCTTGGCCATTTTTGTTCTTATCTCTGCCTCCTTCTTAGCAAAAGAACTTGTAACACTATCTTCTGCATCTGCACAGATTTCTATAAACTTGTCATGTAATAATGACTTTCTGGAACGAAATGATCTGGGAGATGAAGATGTACGCTTAGTAGAACTGATCAATGTGACTTAACTTCTTGCAATGCGGAGTTCTGCCTTATCCTTGGCATCTTGTACTAGGCATCCTTTCTTTGGAGAAGAGTCTTCCTCTCAGCTACCTATGCTGTAGCATCATCAAAATCAGAGTTATTCAGGAACGTGATGTACTTTGCAGAAAAAAAACTGGTAGCTATCATAGGCAGCAGATAAATTGTTCAAACTTGCAGTTAACTTTGCTGTGTCAAAGTTATGGCATTGAGAGCTGCTATATAGTGTTCAACTCTTTCCCATAGGTCATCTACATTATCACAGAACTTGACTTTAGTTACTTCAAAGTTCTCTCTAATCTTTTGGGATGGTTTAATCGCATGTTTAGACCATACAATTTGATCTTCAATAAACATGGACTCTGCTTCCTGTACATTTAAATTTTTGGAAACAGGATGCATTTGCTTAGGTTCAGCAACATAGGAATCCACAGATCCTTTTATGGACATGTTATTCTCTGTTCAGGTGGTACTGTCCCTTTAAAACAGCTTAGCTCACTGTTGTAGAGAAGCCATGTACTGGATAAGATGGTGGACAGCTCTACGCTTGCTTGCAGACTATGTTTAATATGCAAATTTAGATTTGTTTTGACTATTCAGCCACGCCTGTATGTTAGAGAGGTCTCTGATGAGTGTGAGCAGCATCTTTGTGCAAGCAAATGGTAGATAGTGAACTTGCTATATTTAAACTCCTGGCTTCACCAGTTGTATGTGGAGATCCAGTGAGGAAGATGCAATGGATATGCATGAGGTAGTTTTACTGACTTTATCATCAGAGATTATACATAGAGGTCAAAAGAAAATCTCTTCTCCAACTCTGTGTAACAAGTCTGCTCAACAAGAGATACAGCAGAAAAACAGGAAGTGACCTTACAGAACATGAAGATTAACAGAAAGCAAATGCATATGGGAAATTGCATCGTCAATGGCTTCATAACCATATACAAACAGTGGCCACAAGGTGGCTGTATAACATATCAACATGGTATACAACAGATATAACATAGAATACACATACAATAAATGGAGCCTTAGCCGGGACAGCACATTGTGCTTACTTAATTTTACTTGATTTTTCTTTATCATATTCTGAAATGTAAAGGTGTACTTTATTTTTCTCATGATTTTATGTATTTCATTATAGCTTCTAGAATGATCGCAGAATAGAATCTACAGTGCCAAGCAAAACTTCTAAATTTAATGCTCCATATTTCACTATCCACTACAGCTTAGAACATGAGACTCTCATCATTTTATAGTCATCGTGGCCATCTCATACTTAAAATTTAGCTTGCAACTATTTAGCATATGCTTAGTTCTGCAGATTCTTGTAATGTAACTGCGTTGTGACTGTTTTGCTCCAGTGGTTGAACAATCTTTTTCTTCTTGTATACTACAAATTACAACCTATTCTTACATTTACTAATATCTCAGTGTGTTATTAGGTTGATTACCAAGCGAAAGGTCACTGGTTCGAGCAGCCATGAAGAAGATTTCCCAAGAAAAGAGAAACCACATCATCTAGTTCATCGATAACAGTCTCATGGCCAAGAAAATTGCCAAACTACATTATGGGAGTGCCATGACAGCTGGAAGAATATGAAATGAAGTCTGTCCATCCATTCCAAAGCCAAGAGGTGGACATGCAGGCAAAATATCAGAGTCAGCAAGGTCTATCAATTCTAACGCGACAGACACAGAAGTGGAGGTGGCTTGTATACTTCAAAAGAGTGAGATCACATACGTCCATGCAAGCACCATATGACACACACTACACAAGTCCTGAATGGTGGCCCCAAAAAAGGTGGAGAAGCCTCGACTTGTTATCATCATAAGAAGCGTTGGCTTCAGTTTTCAAAAAAGTATGAAAAGTGGAAAGTAGAAGATTACAAACGGGTAATTTGAAGCGATGAGATGAAAGTCAATAGACCGGGCTCTGTTGGGTGCAAATAGGTCTGGAAGAATCAAGGGAAAAGAGGGCTAATGGATTGAAAAATTTAAGGAACTGCCAAGTTCAGTGGAGGAAGTCTGATGATAAGGGGTTGTTTCACAGCCAAAGGCATTGAATTCTTGAGCAGGATCGATGATGCTCTCAATGCTGAGCTATATGTGAGTCCTACAAAATGAGTTACTTCATACACTCGAGTACTATGGGTAGTAAAAGGACAACATAGTGTTCCACCAGGACAACAACCTGAAGCATATGTCAAAATTGGCGAAGAAGTGATTTAATGTTAATGAAGTTGGCCCCCACAGTCCCCAGACCTCAACACAATCGAACGCTTGTGGGAAAAGTTGAAAAAAACTGTATTCATGCCCAAGTGAGTCGACCAGTATGCAACGACACTGGGAACATGTAGAAGAGACCTGGGATCAGATTTCGGTTGAGACATGCTTTAATCTGATCAAGAGTATCCCCAGATGGATTCAGTGTTGAAAGCCAAAGATGGATTTACAAAATACTTACAAAGTAATAAAACTTGAACTTTAGATTTTTAGAAGCAAAACAGTAGCAATGCAGTTATATCATAAGAATCTGCATAACCAAGCATATGCTAAATAGTTGCAAGTCAAATTTAAGTATGAGATAGCCAAGATGATTGTCTCCCATTCAAGGCTGTAATGGATGGTGAGATATGGAGCCTAAAAATCAAAAGTTTAAAACATTGTTACCCTTTTTCTTGTCAGTGTACATCTAATTCATGAAATTAAAATGAAAAGTTATGTCATTCCAGGTCCAGTATCAATTCTGGTAGACATCACTGAGAACAATGATGTCAACTTGATGTGATGCCCCACCTGGAGGAACAGAGGAGGAGGGGCATGGTAAATTAACCCTAATCCTTAGTCCAGTTTAGGGTTAGTGTTCAGTTTTTGGCAATTTTCAATAATGCCAAGTCAAATTGAATCGCTTGGATCCTGGTCAAATTTGACCTCAACCTTAATCACTACTTAATAATGTACTGAAGCTGACCAGTTGTACATGACCATGCTTCTGCCTTTGTGATGGCCCGCACCCTGACCATGATCTCTCCTCTCCCTTCTGTCGGAAGTCTTGGAGATCATACATTGTGTCCTCTTCTCTGCTTGCAGTCGCCACCTTGGATACATCATTCACTTGCTGAGCAGTGTAAAATACCCATAAAAGATGCGCATTTTTTGTGATGAATTTGGTGTATGCAAGTTTTTTTACTACATGGCAGTAGTGTAGTTTTCTGCTGTACTGCTACCACCCTAAAAGCCCCTTGGAATAGACAACCAATAACCATAGTTCTATAGCTGCATTTTGGCCCATGGGTTGTGGCTAAAAACATTTTCAATGTTACATGTCATTTCTTTTACTCTTATGATATTTGTTGTGGCTCCATAAAACTAACCACTGAGTTTTATGAATAAAATAATGAGAGCCAGGGGGACCAATAGCTTTTTTAGTGAGTGTAATCTTCCACAGCACAGGAAAGGACAGCAATTGAAGGGATTTTCTCATCAGGCTGTTTTACAGAGCCTGTTCTTCACAGCCAGCTTCAGGATTACACTTCCTTACAGCAATCATAGGCATATTAGCTGTGCTATCCTAGCCGATCCAGTTACAGAGACATTGCTAATAAATGGGTTTAAATAGTAGGGTAGAAGGCTTCAAAGCTCTAAAGGGTTAAAGTTTGTCAGTAAGAAAGATAAACAAGCTCCTGTGCTGCTGATAAGACACAGAAGCATGGAATGATGTCACCATCCCTCCTAGGGCTGCAGGAGCAAAGAGAGGTGGTCAGTAACCTAAGGTCGCTTGTGTATACAAGCTTAATATAGCAACTACTTTAACTCTGAAATGAAGCAAAATCAGAACGGCAATGTATTTGGTAATACTCTTTTTTTACATTGCCTACGTGTTTAAAGTTATTCATTGTAGTGGGAATACTCCTTTAAGGTTTATATACTAAAGCTTGCATTAGTTTTTTTATGGATATATTTCATTTTAGTTTGTTCCTACATTGCTGAATGATAGACAGATTAGACACCAAACTTTAATATTACTGTCACATTTATTTAACATATTGTTTATTAAAATCTTTAAATTTCTCTTTTCCATCATGTAATAATTAACAAGCCATATTTACATTATTTAAATTGTATTTTTCCAAATTAAAGCTTAAGAATAAGAAATATACACCTTAAATATTCTTTTTACCTGTATTGTTCCCTGATCAAGGTTTAAAGTAATTTTTTACAAGGCTAAATCTATGACATCAGATTATCAATATTGAGACAAAATATGTTTAATACATTTTAGCCAAACCAGATCTATCATGGTTTTATTCCTCTGTACCGTACGGGTGTTAGCAATGAGACATGATGACTAATTTTAGTCTAGACCTTGTTCTTTATCATATTTCTGAACAGTGAGCTAATTTTCTAGTCTTTTTCCAAGTACTTAGATTATGTTCTATTTGTGTGAGTAAAGTTTATTACATCTTGTAGATACAAAGGGCCCCATGTATGAACCTGTTTAGATCTAAAACTCACTTTTTTGCACATAGGTTACTATGGGCAAAAGAGTGAGTTTTAGGCCTCGTTCACACGGCTTATTTTGCCACGGATTGGCGCCGTACTGCGCGCCGGATTTGCGCTGCAGTACGGCGCCAATCCGTCGGAGTCATTACGGTAATCCACTGCTCTCATAGAGAACAGTGGATTCTGTCGCTCCTCCCCACTCGGTGAATCCGCCGGACGGGGAGAAAGTGACATGCACATTATCCAGGCGCAATACGCGCCGTGGATAATGCAAGTCTATGGGGCCGGGGAGCGGCGCCCCGGCCGCGCTCCGGCCCCCCCCGCCCCGCCCCTTATTCACGGCGGATTTGTGAGCCGGATTGCGCTCACAAATCCGTCGGGAATAAGCCGTGTGAACACGGCCTTAGACCTAAACAGTTTCATACATGTGGCCCAAAGAGATTTAATAAGGGCAGCATTGGGTATGATCTATAATGTTATAGCATATTCCTGTGAAGGTTAAATTTGCTTATACGGGCTAGTTAGTTCCATTCGGCTGTACACTGAACTTTCAATGAAATCGATGGGAGAATTCTGAACACCTTTTTGTTCTCAATGGAGGTTTCTGGGGGCTTGTTCTCAAAATTGGTGCAGTTCCCAGAGGTAGGATCTACACCTATGACATACCTTATTGATATGCTATCAATGTGTAAGATGGGATAACCTCTTAAAAACATCTTGAAAACATTTTGAGACTGGTCAAGAAATGGCCTGCGTATCACATTTGCACTGCTTTGTCCAACATTACTTCATTATGTCCATATAATGGCAACAAGACAGCTATATGAACTACGCTGATATGTTCATGACACAATATGCATAGATGTATAGCTACTGTACAATAATTAATGCTATTGATTGACTCACAAATGCAAGTAGTTATCTAAAAGAGTAGGCACTTTGTTCACAAAATTCTGTACACTGTCCAATACACAAAGACGGAAAAGACATCAGTCGAATTGCTTTTATTTTTATGTACACATCATTTTTTTCACTGCCCTTAATAAATGATCTTTAATATCTTTCTCCTTTTGGTATTCCTTTACAGTGCACACCAGAAGACCTCATGCAAACAAATGTATTATAGCTCAATACAACCTAAGTTGTATGTAACCTATAGACTTCATTTGGGTCCTTCTTTACTTCTTTCTGTCACAAATAATAGATTTAACAGACAGAGGAACTTTTCATGTAAGATTAGTAATAAAGACTACTATGTTACACTTTTGTCATCCAACATTAAAATGTCATTGCCCCAATGAATGCTGTAACACAGATTTGTTATCCCATAGATTCACCACATGGAGTGCCTTCAACTCAATAGTACAAAGTTGCAGGGTTAAGTGTCAGCATGAGGCCTAACAGGTAATATACAGAAGTTTCACTGTTGGTTGGTTGGAATTAGCCAAAAATAGCAATAGTGAAGAAATTTAATTTACCACTGGGGAGTTTATTTTATCAGCACCAAATAAATAAAAAGGTTGTGAATATATAATGCAATTTATAAAAGTAAAAGGAATTCTTCAAAAATAGTAATACTTATATACAAGTGCATAAATAAAAAACTAGTACATCTTTTCAAAATAATGCATTTTTAAAGCAAGCAAAATAGTGCAAAGCAAATATTTTTTAAGAAAATATTTTAATAGTTCTTCATTGAATTAAAGCAAACCATATATTAATATTGACACATTACTTGTGCCAACCACATTACGATATGTAAGGTGTTACCTATACCCAGAGACTAGGTCACAACTACAGTGTATTGACAGCGAAAACTGTGAGATGTGAGAGCCCTAATTGAGACTTAACCACATCTCCAGTCCTCACTCTTTAGAAATTAGAGGGTCAGTATCTAAAACAGTATGATCTACAGATTGCAAATAATAAGCCTCCCGCTTGGTTTAGATAAAATACTGCATTGATCTCTTTTGGAAACAAAAATAAACAACTTATAAAAGAAAACTATAAAAACATGACACAGGAAACTTCTCAAAAACATAATAAAAACAGGTATGATCCAGTTTACCCTAAATGTATTAAATTAGTCACATATCAATCAACTATCACTCAGAATTATGAATATATTTGTCCCAAAGGCTAAGTGCTCTCCAACCTAATACAAATAAAGACATAAATTTATAATTGCAGTGTCCACTCAAAACAGTTCACTATTTCTTTACAATTTGATCCTTTTCTGTGAAGCCATTCATTTTTTGTTCAGGATCTATTACATTTACTCCAGAAATACTGCCATGGGGTGTGTTATTTGTGGACAATCATGAAGTAACCAAGATGGCTGTCACAGCCCCACTTCTGTATTTAGCAAGACCTTTTCATTAGCTTTCAAGGCCTTGACAAAAAGAGGACTTTATTTCAATGAATCTATTCTATCTATTCCTATATCAATATTTCAGCAGAGTGACCTATGTAACTTTGAAAAGAGATTTAAAATGTACAGTGGGAAGCTTAAACACCTGTTCTGAAAGAGATCTAACTAAGTAAGAAAATAGATTTGTTTTTAAATTAGCAAATTTTAAATACAATTAAAAAAATCTTTCAAGATTTAACTCTTCCAATCTGAACTGTATTTGTGAGCTGAAAAACTCTTCTATAATCACATTTTCCTTTACCTTTTCCTCATATAATACTTTTATTTGCTATAGTTCCATCACAACTTATAGTTTGTTCTCTCGTACATTCCTCTGCCCCTCTCAGAATACTCCTCAACACACAGACATAAGGAACTCATCTAAAGTGGTCCTTTTTGGATTTCATTTAAGCCCTGTTTTACAACTCTCCTTAATCCTTAATCCTTAATCCTCATGAGTGATGTGGTTTTCATGTTGAGATGATAATGTTCAAACAGTAATAGGATAGGAACTGTATATAGTTAAAACAAGGTCTACATTTGCAGACTTATCTAGTAGGTATTCCAGCCTGTAATACATGTGTGTATTATGCTACAATAAGTACCATCAAAGACTATAACTACCTTTGAATATGTCTACATAATGACCAGTCTTTTCTGGAGATTGTTTAGCATCAGTTGATACTGTTTAGCATCAGTCTAGTTATTTTGAAGGTATGCTTAATATGGCCTCCAGACAGATTCATCCATTCTTCCACTACTTGTTAGACTCGTGGGAGAATTGCTATGACTTCCATCTGCATCCACTCCATCATTCTGGTTTGTCAAGTTGTGGTTCATCAAGTTGTTCCCTGCTGTCACACTAGTGCAAGAAGATAGCATTCTTGAAGGAGAACGTTCACCTGCAACCATAGAGAATTGATATGATCCAGAAGAAGTGCCATAGTATAAGTGATATGGAGATGCATTGGTCTGGAATGGTCCACTTTGATTTTGAGATGATCCAGGATATGGAGGTGGAAGGTAAGTAGGATGGAAACGTGTGGTAGTAGGCATACCGGTCACACTTATGCCTCCAATTCCAGTGGTTGATGGAGATGCAGTATATGAAAAGGCAGATGACATGGCACCAGGGTAATGCACGCGAGTATCTGAAAATCTGGACTCCGTCAGAGATGGTAAAGTGGAGAAGGAGCGGTCAAACTGTCGAGGGTCTGAGAATGGACTTAGATCTGTTGCTTAAATGATAAAAATAAAAGTCATTGATCACAGTGAAATGTTAACACATTTGTCAAAGTAAAACACTCCTAAAGGTTTCTAACTATATAATAAATATTTGTATATAAGAAAAGGACTTTGGCTACCATAGAATATTAACTTTATGTACACATATAAGATTGCAGTAAGCCAATAACTGGTAATGGACAGCTAGATATAACTCTCAGAACTTTTTTTACACCTATCCCTCTCCATGTTCAAATGGACAAAATTGCTGAAAGAGCTCTGTCATAGAAATTACTTGTAGTGTTAGGGTATCTTCACACAGAGTTTTTTAGATGCATGTTTGGGTCCGTGTTTTGGACCCAAAACAGACCCAAACACACATGTGCAGTGTGATTTACGTTAGTTTCAATGTAAAACATGCATTGGCGTTCAGACAAGTGATCGCCAATGCGTGTGTACATGTGTCTTTTTGATGTGTCTTTCAGATCCGTTCAAAGAATGGACATGTCAATTCTTGATCAGTTTGACACAGCAGACACCCTATTTAATACTAAAGGGTGCGTTTGTACTGCAGCAAAAACACATCCAAACAGGCACCACACTTTGGGTGCGTGTTGGATGCATTTTACTAAGTGCTTTTGAGTACGTTTTTCGGATCGAAAAACAGATTGCTAAACGGTGTGTGAACATACCCTTAATCATCCAACATTTGCAGGTTAAGGCTTTTTAAGTTTTAAAAACTGAGTAAAATAATAAATGAAAAATATTTGATTGATTTAAGTATATCATCAGCGGTTCAAGTAATCTAAAGCTGGCCACACATGACCAGGTACAGTACTGTGCAAAAATTTTAGGCAGCTATGGAAAAAATGCTGCAAAGGAAGGTGAAGGAAGAAAAGAAGTTAGAAACAAATTAGAAGTGCTGATAGTTTATTTTTAGCAATTTACAAAATGCGAAGTGAACTTGATGTGACCTCCTTTTGCCTTCAGAACAGCATCAGTTCTCTAGGTTCGCCTGCACACAGGTTTTGAAGGAACATAGCAGGGAGGTTCCAAATATCTTTAAGAAGTAAGCACGGATCTTGTGTGGATGTAGGCTTGCTCAAATCCTTCTGTCCCTCCATGTAATACCAGACAGACAGGCCTTTGTGAGGCCATATCATCACTTTCAAGACTCCAAAGGCAGAGAGTGGTCACACAAAATATTGACTTGCTTTAGATTTCTCTTTTTTGTTTGTTCATTTTGCATTTTAGTCATTGATAAAAAAATATCTTTTAACACCTTTATAATGGAAAGCATTCTTACTTTGCTGCATTTTTCCTTACCATCTAAAACTTTTGCACATTATTGTAAAGGTGCATTCACATGGCAGAGACAAAATACCGATCGAATTTGGTCTTTTTTTGTCACGTAGGGGGACAGCTTTTGTCTGCGGTTTGCGGATTGAAGCCGTCCTCATTCACACCCACATGTTCATGTTCTGCCTGAAAACCGGCCAGAAGAATGAACATGTTCTAAGTTTTTAGGAACGCCAGCGGTGTAAAAAAACATCCAACAGAAAATCTGTGTAGTGTGGACTGCTGCATGGATTTTCTATTTCAATCAATATTAAAGGTTGAAAGTCGCTTTAAAGACGGTTTTCAAATCCGAAAAAATGTCTGTAAAACTGACTGAAAACCTGTGCCGTGGGGACAAGCCCTTAATCTCCACTAATCTGTCTATTAACAGCTAAATAGTAACATGAAGTAACAATGACTATTAATATTTTTTTAACAATCCTGAAATACTGCATTTTTCACTTTGGCCACTAAGCCTAATAGTAGTCTGATACTTCCTGTTCTATAGTGAAAACTTTTCAGCAGTCTCCTCATTATCAGCACAGGCCAGGTTACACTGAAAGGTGACACCAATGTGAATACATAACACAGAATCCACACTTCACAAAAGGAGGTCACAGAGACTCTCCTATAGAAGTCAATGGGTCTGCTTCTGTTCACACACTCCTATGTCCATGAAGCTGCTGTAAAGCATCTCTCTAAATGCTGTTAAAGCAGTTTAGGCAAGAAGGCTGCTCTCATAATCATATACAGACAGACATAATTATATACAGAATTAAAAAATCTACAATTAGAAAATAAAAATGGCTAAGAAGAGAAGAATTTGTATCAGTATCTTGTTTTAATTAGTAAAAGAAACAAAATAATTGGTGATAGATTCCCTTTAAGCCAATGCATGGATTTCTACAAGTCAGGACAGTCACAGAAATTTCTGCAACAAATCTACGATCTATGTAGTTTTTTTCTTTCATAATTGTGATTTTAATTATATTATGTACTATATTATTGACATGTGCGTTTTTGAAATTTATGTCATTGTGAATTTGACTGCATTACTTATTATATCTTATCATATGCACTGTTTAATATGTATTTATAACAGATGCCATATCTTGTTATACTATGTTTTATTATGTTATCATGTTGATAGATAGATTGATAATAAATTTCCATTAATATATTATTTAACATAAATTCTTTCTTCTTCGTTGATTATTATGGTCAAAACTTGTTATTAATTATGTATTTATATTGCGGGGTATGAACTATATATAATCTGTGAAACTTTCTAGTGGTTTGGTCTGTGTTGTATAGGTAATTTGGCTTGAATTATTGTCCAAATTTTCGATTGTATAATTCTGTTCCCATACATTCACGTACAGGCATGTCTCATCATTTCTTTCAGTTTCTTTCTGCCAATAATTTTCTTTTATCGAGTGCTGTTTATCTCTTTTTCTTGTTAATACTTACCCACATTACAGCCCTTGGTTCAACGATGTTTGGTAGGGTGCGCATGCACTGGGTATGCCTGGCTGGCTGCGACACTCTGGTGTCTATTTGCACAATTTCGCATGTCTTGGAGACTATGGGCGACATGTATGAATGGGGCTGTGCCAGTTATCTGGCGTCAAAAAGCTTTGGTGGATCTGTTCTGTAGACGTATGAACAGTAAGACTCCAAACTTTGGTGTGATAAGTCCCAAAGCGACACTTTTTAATTCGCCAAAGATTTGGGGTGTTCTTGGGGCGTGTCACACCACATTCTTAGAAGTAGACACATTTAAATCTAGGCACATAACAGTTAGAACAGGCAGACCAGGATAAAGGTGGTGCCTGAGACAGACTTGTCGTATTAGCACTACAATGCGCCTGTATGTATGACCTGCAGAAGAACAGGTTCATACATTCTGGCGCATTCTACACTGCCTTAAAGCAATTTAGAACTGGCCTGTCAGTGCCAATGTTCATACAGGTTGTGCTATGTCTTCCGATCATGCGTTCTTGTGTTTGATTGCCCGAAGTGGGGCAGCGTTATTCTGCCGCGTCACTACCGGCGCGTGCGCCACTTGTCCTCCGGACGCCGGCGTTCGTCTTCCCAATGTATCACTTTTATTTTTGTACCTAGTACACTATTTTAAGCTATTTTTTTCTCCTTATTCACTTATCTTCTCCTAATCATGTATCTTATTGTGGGATATGTATATATATATATATATATATATATATATATATATAAATATATATTTATATATATATATATATATGTATATATATATATGTGTGTGTGTATATTTCTATATATATATATATATATAGATATATATATATCTATATATATATATATATATATATATATATATGCAGAGACCTTAGCACTTCAACATAATCATGTGATCTTATCTGTTGGTATTATTGGTTTACCATGATCAGGTGACCTCTGGTGGTTGGGTATTGTATATATAGGTATATATATGGGGATAGGTTACCATTTAGACACACCCCTTGAGGGAGCATATAATGAAACATTGGGGCGTCAGTTGTGTGTCTTAGTGGAGCCATTTACTATGGGTAAGACGGTGTTTTTTACCTACTAAATGTATGTTTTATCTTGCTGGTTTTAAACAATTATTTATTGGATTACTTTATATGATAAATTCTTTCACTTCAAAAACTGGCTTTGGAGCCCATGTTTGTTACTGCTCCACTATTATACTGCCTGTATCTTGTTGTTATCGTCCATTTTTTGTTATGTGCCTTTGTTATTGTTTTTCATTTCTAAATAAAGATTTGTTGATTCTTTCTTTTTGTGGTATGTAGTCTTCTATATTTTCCTTTTTTTTGGTTTCATATGCCTGTGTAGTTACTATAAACTATCTCAAACTTCTAACTAAGGCTATGTTCACACTGCGTTTTTTTGAAGTGTAAATTTACGCTTCAAATTATGCTTCCAAATTTGCTTCAAAAAATGCCTGATTAGAGGCATTGTTTAAAGTGTATTTTTGATTGCAATTAGAACAAATGTGGAACGTATTTACATGGCAAAAATATGCTCCACCATTGTTTCTATGCAAACGCCTCAAGAATTGACAGCGGACCTTAATGTACACGAGTAAAACCATTGCGAAATACGAGCCATGTGACTGACGGCACATATTTTACATTGGAAGTTAATGAAAAGTGCTCTGAATATTGTTTGAAGCATATTTTGCCACGTATTTCAGCACAAATTACACGCCAAAATACGCTGCCAAATATGTCCTATGAACATACCCTAAAGCCGGTCTATGGAAGGGACAGGTAAAAATCCCCACGTTGACACAAGCTACTTCCTGGTGGTGTTATCCATATCATAAAGCAATAGTTCTGCTCTGTTTCAGGATGGTCATGTAGAGGTATAGCATAACATACATATAAGTCCTGGGTGAGAATTGAAATACCAATTATGTCCCCATAACTAATAATTACCTCACATACAGTTGAATCAGAGCTTAACTTGACTTTGATATCACAGCTTTTTTTGGGTTATCTGTTCTTATCACTAACAAAAACAACTGAAAAGCATTGGAAAATTTGAGATAACATTCTGTGCCATGATCTCATGGTGCATTATCTGTCAAGTTTATCTTTACTACATCTAGATAAAATGTCAGCAAAGGAAATACATGGGAGTGGGAGTGGAAGACAACACTTCATCAGCTGTAACCAGCACAAATTGTAGTAAATTAGTAGATAAATGTGTAAAACAAAAGTAAAGACCACTGTGACCACTAATTGCTATAGAAATTTTACAGCTATACTGTTGTCAAGTGTCATGTGCCCTTTTTCGAAGACGAACAAGTTCAAACAATTCTCCCATTGATAAGCAGGGAATTTCTGCTACCACCCCATGTAAAGGATTATATGACAAAACCAAAGGAAAATGTCCCATTAATTACAATGTGGGAAGTTTGTTCACTTCATCGCGTGATTCTCCATTTCATACTTAAGAATTCACACAAAGGAAAAGCTCATATATATACATACTGTAAGACTTACATACTGTAATACTATATATATATATATATATATATACATATATATATTATACATACATATATATAGAATTTACATGAAGGAAAAGCTCATATATATACATACAGTATGACTTACATACTGTAATACTATATATATATATATATATATATATATTTATATATACATTCATATATGTAGAATTCACACAAAAGAAAAGCTCATATATATACATACTGTAAGACTTACATACTGTAATACTATATATACACGCACACACACACACACACACACATATATATATAGTATTACAGTATGTAAGTCATCCCAGGGCCTCAGTGAACATGTACCTGCATGGATGATACATTCCAGGAGATGAGCCAGCGGACATGTTATATGGGGAGGTGTACATTGTGTTTTCCTATATTTGGTCTATTTCTAAAGCGTTCTGTATAGGACAGCCTGCTGGCTGGAGTGTTGAATTGCACTTTCACTTTGCCAATCAAAATATTTCAAGGATATGTTTATTTTCTTCTCAAAATCACACCAGCTGCTTCACCAAGTGAATGAGCCCATTTATACTTAAGAATTTGACCATTGTAAGACTGAGCCCAGGGACCGAGAGCTTCCAAATCTGACCTGATCTATCTACGGAAATGTCAATGTTTTGCATTAGGAGAGCGGTGAGGTGTGGTATGTATATAAATTAGAAGCCATATAGAGGTCACCATTTTTGATTAGTACTGTCCGTGTTTCTGACCTATTTAATATGTTTTCTGTCCACATGAGAGCCTGCCTTGCATACAATACTTAATTTCAGACATGTGGAAAGTATTTGAGGTAAATGATTTGTTATGCCTGGGCTTTAATGCTACTTGTGCTGGGTAATATCTCTGACAAATGAGACATACACTTTCATTCAATGGGTGTTACATTTTGGACCCCATAAAGGTCGTGACAGTCACACAACAACACTGAGCCATGTGACTGTCGTATGATCCCTGATGTGTTCTTATAGCCCTAAAGAGTGATTAGATAGCAAAGAGATTTTAGTAGCTAGATCTTTTCCTTCAATTCCTATTTTTTCTGACTGTGGAAGTTTTTGTACATATCCATATCTTTTGCTCAGTGACATACGGTAGATTGAACATCACAAATATCCCTACCTTCAATTGCACCTATACCCAGCCCCTCCTCCAGTGACCCATGGTGTATTGGTATCTCTGGATATTCACGCAAGCTCAAGGGAACAGAGATAGGACTCTGGCATCACCTATTGGAAGTTGTGTCCCTTAAAATAACATCTGAGCTATTAAAGAGCCTTGAAACATGACTGGAGAGTTAAAGCATAACCAGTAATTCATCCTTATGGAAAATTCATTTTGGTAATCGATAAAAAATATCTTTTTACACTTTTGTTATTGAAAGCATTCTTACTTTGCTGCATTTTTTCATACCTGTTTAAAGATATCTACTTTTGTGTTTTTGTCCCTATTTAGTGCAGGGTTCTGGCTGGCTGGGTGAGAGGCTTTAGATATATATCTAAAGGGGGTAGGTATCTTTTTAGGAAGATTCGCTATAAAGGTCTGTGAAGACTTTCAAGAAATTAATGTTTCACCAAATATTAAATATTTTATAAGTTCACGGGAAGTGAATTAGGTCTCTGGCATTACCTATTGGAAGTGGCATTCCTTAAAATTACATTCAACCCATTAAAGAGCCTTGAAATATGACTAAGGATTTAAAGCCTTGCCAGTAACTCATCCTTACAGAGAGTCCCATCTGCATGTAGCTGTTTTGGGATATTTGCCCCTCTTTAGAGCAGAGCATAGCAAGTGTCTAGCTGGCTGTGTGAGAGGCTTTAGACATACGTCAAAAGGGGTTAGGTATCTCCTCAAGGAGACATAGCTTAAATGTTTATGGTAGCTTACAAACCTTAAATGCTCCACTAAATTTTTAATATTCAGTTAAGGGCAAGGCAAGAGAGCTTGGACTCCAGTACCACCTATTGGAACTAGTGTCATTTAAAATCACATCTGACCGATTAAAGAGCCTTTAAATATGACAAGGAAATTAAAGCCAAACCAGTAACTCATTTTTAGTGTGTTCCATCTGCAGACAGCTGTTTCAGGGTGCCTGCCTCTCTTTAATGCAGAGCAGGGTTATGGCTAGGCGAAAAGCTTTAGCTGTAGCTCAATAGAAGTAAGAATCAACCAAAACTCCTGTCAATGAGTTTTCTTTTGGATGCTTTAAAATGTGGGTATCAACAATCATTTAATAAGTATAGCACACCCAATAACTACTCTTCATAGAGACATCTTTCAGACAATTTTAATTTTCAGTGTAAATATACAGCACCTCTATAAAGATTGCTTAAGCTGAGTCTAATGTACTAACATTACATGACAGACAAATGTCTGAAACGAAAAGGGTTAATATCCCAATATTTGAATAATGTCGGAAACTGGCAGACTGTTATTATGACTGTTTATTTTCTGTACCCTTTCAAACCTCTAGAGTAAAGACGTTTTGCAGAATTTCTGTTCCCCCATTCAGCTGGATCTTAACCAAACCCTAGACTTGCTTTTCTGTGGTTCCACAATGCTTTGCTGAATAGTTTTATATATGGAATTCATTAACAATTTAACTGCTTATGACTAAAAGAGGACTGTACCCGCATACACTGGGGCACATAATGTTATACCAACCAGCATCAACTCACTTTCACATTTTTAAACAATGCATGCTCAAAACATCAGACAGCATAATTCTCTCTCTCTCTCTCTCTCTCTCTCTATATATATATATATATCTATATATATCTATATATATATATATATATATATATATATATATATATATATATCTCTCTCTCTTTATATATATATATATATATATATTTGTATATACATATATATATATATATTTGTATATACATATATATATATATATATATATATATATATATATATATATATATATATATATATATATGTAGAAAAAAAAATATATATATATATACATTATATATATATATATATATAATATATATACACTGTAACACTGTAGACACTAAGAAAATGGTTATCGTTTTTACCCATAGCTGTGTGCTCTGGAGATCACAGAGGTAGAATACTGATTGCAATACAAAGATATAGTTATTAGATTGTTGGACCTTGTAGGAATGCTGTTTTAACTCTTTAATTTCCAAAGCACATAGCTTACAGGAAACAGTGTTGCCAAGAGTTATTGTGATGATGATGTGTAAAGTCATTACATTTAGATCTTTTGTAGCCATATGCCTTTATCCATCTCAGAATGTCCTGTACTGTGTATGAAAGTCTATTAAACTCTCAAGTAGTTAAATCCTATACCATGATATTATGCTAAGATTCTGGAAATTTCCAGCTCGTGCTGACATTAGATATCAGTCCTAAAATAACGGTGTATATTGTGTCTCTCATACTTAGATTCTTGTGGGGAACTGGAAATTCCAATGTTTGCTACTAGATGTCAGACACAATTATGGTAAGGCGGCCGTATGATGTTCAGGCCTACTTTAACCTAAAAGTACAAGGTTTTTAAAGTTTCCACTGAAATCAACTCATGTAAAAACATCTAAATTAGATGTAATTCTACAGAACGGTCATGCATGTGAAAAGCATAGAGGGAATGTGATTTAGTATTAGATATAACAGGAAAATATTTGTCATCGGCATTTGATTGAACAACTAAGTTCTCTTTTAAAAGGGTTTTACCATGAAGGCATTTCATACTTGGTTTATCCTGCTTCAGCTTTCAGTATGTTCAAAAGGATGCGTGTATGGATTGTTTTAACTGCATATCATGTGATTCAGCAGGCTTAATATCACCTCCCCCACAGTGTGCTCACTGTAGTCAAACAAAGTTATGTTTATGTAAAAAGATGTGAGTACTACAATGTAGCTGAGTGGTTAGCACTTCTGCGTTTCACAAAAGAAGTCCTATGTTTAAATCCTTGCAGAAACCAAATGTGGATTTTTTTTTCACAATATACACACCTGATTTCTTTTTTCTTTTTATTTATTTTTACTGTTTGACTAATTACTAAGGAGTACAGAGGACAGGAGTAGAATGACAGCACCTGAGGTTAAACACTCGCTCAGCAGTGAGTGTGTGTGATTACTAAGCAGGGAAGAGGCTGACAGTAGCTGCCGGAGAGGTGATGTCTGAGCATATGCGTCCAGGACGGTGGAGCTCTTGTCACTGGTTGTATCCTCTAGGGATGAGCTGTACACTATGGATCACTAAGGGTATGTTCACATGGCTTATTGCGGCGCGTATAGTACGATCATATTGTACGCGCGGGGAGATGACATGAAATCCATAGCTCTCTGTGAGAGCTTTGCATTACCGTAATTGCGGCAAACATTTCGCTGCGTATAAAGCTCAATACGCGGTGAAATGCGTGCCGAAATACGCTGCAAGATGTGTGAACATACCCTAAGGGAGCAGCTAAAACAAAAATGGTACAGCATTTTTGATAATGACGAGTGGTGAAAATGTTTATTATTTAATTTGCAAGATTCCCACATCAATTTTAGTTTGTGGTAAAACTCCTTTAATCCTGGGAATATGACTAGTATCAAGCACTAAGACTAAGTCCACACAGCATGTGTCTAAATGCCATCCTAAATCCGACGGCATTTTGACACTGCTGGACTCCGGCAGGGCTGCGTTTTTTGGCGCAGATTTGCGCAACAGCTGCAGTCGGTTTTCAGATTTGCCATCGGCCCCGTACATTCAATGTACGGGGTCAACGACAAATCCGAGCTGTATTCGGCGGAATATACAATATGTTGCATATTCCTCTGGATTTTAAACCCAACTGTAAAAACTTTTTCATTACTGTCTATGCGGCACAGGGTACCGTTGGATTTTTGGCTGATTCAAAATACTTAATCTGCCAAAAATTCGATGGTATTCCTGTGCTGTGTAGACATAGCCTAAAGTATATAAAGTATGGTACAGTGAAGGCCACACATGAACAGACAAGGCTCTAATAAATCTCTTTTTGGCTATGCAGAGTGGAAGTCAAACACCACTTATAGATCGATGCCAAAGGTGTCCACTTCAGCGCTAAGATGACTTAATTCAGGATGAATTTCCCACCTCCTTCACATACACTATTTTTCAGTGTTTTTAAACGCATGTAAAAGGATGGCATGAGCTTTGAATGTTTTTCATAGCATTTGCTATTTTGTAACATTTAAAAATAAAAATTGTTCTTGCGTTGAACCTAAAAAGAGGTCTATTGGGTTAAAACTAGAAAAAATGCCATAGCAAGAGCATTAAAAGAAATTCCATGCATGCCAAAAACGGCAGAAAACTACTGTGAACTTAATAATCATAATTTGTCTATGGATAGCATAACCTATGGGACAGGTTCCCTTTAAAGAGGTTTCCCCCATTTATTACATTTATTCTGGATTCACACACAGTATTAAAAACACTGTGGCCAGATGTTACTTTAAAGGGGTTGTCTCACTACATTGAGTCATCTGACCTCAGTCCTGTTTTCTTGGTTTCATTTTGAATTCAGGGGCGTGTTTTCTGGCTTCCACTAGGCTGCATTAGAAGCCAGGTCTGTAGCTATAGCAACCAGTGCTGGCAGCTTATCAGGATAGATGAAGAGGAGCTGATGCAGCCCATACAAGAGGGGATATCTAGGAATAGGTAGGACACTGCTAATGCACATATATTGCAAAGTGACTTGTTTTTGTAAGATCTTTAACATAAAAAGCAATCCCTGTAGAGAGACAACCCCTTTAAACTCTAGCAGCATAAGCTGTATGACAGGTTCCCATTTATTCTTTGCATTTCAAATGAAATAATAATGCTGGAGAAACTTTGCTTACAATTCTACATTGTGCTCTTATTCTATTATTCCTCCTGGAAGTAACTGTATTTTCAAAACATTTTTACTTTGTTTCCTTGCAAGTATCCTGATGTATTCCCTGACACTGTTACATAGTGATCTCTTTTATGTTTTGTTTTCAGTGTTTGTTGTTTTTTAATAACATTTTCTATGCAAGATAGTTGAGCATTCCTTTTTTTATTTCTTGTTTAACAGCGAGCTTTTTCATTAGCATGAAACAACCTATTCTCGCCTTCCTCCGGTTCCAGGGCTGCGTCTCTTTGGTCTTCTGTTATTATTCTTGAACTTCTAAATGGGGACTTCACCGCTGCAGCTATTGATTGGCTACAGAGATCATGTGCTTCCAGGGGCGTAGCTATAGGGGGTGCAGAAGTAGCAGTCGCTACCGGGCCCTGCAGCCTGAGGGGGCCCAAAAGCCCTCCTGCCACATAGGAAGACACCAGTATTATAATTAGCACATAATAGTTGGGGGGCCTCATTAAATTTTTACATTGGGGCACAAGAGCTTCAAGTTACGCCTCTGTGTGCTTCTATTTACAGCTCCATTCAGAGCTCTTTACTTCTAAACTAGAGCTCTAATGTAAATTAGAGGCATGTGACTGCTGCAGTCAATCAGTGGCCACAATCCCCATTCAAAGTAAAAGAAAGAAAACAGACCAGTGAGTGGCTGCACTGGAACCGGGGGCTGGAAAATGGCGGGTATAGTTTTTTTTTCATTTTAATGGGGTCTAAGGGAGCTGTTAGATTTTATTACATGGTGGACAACCCCCTCAAGGCTGCTTTTAAACATTCAGCTTTCTTAGATGCAGTTTTTGAAGCCAAAACAAGGAATCAATCTTGATTGGAGAACATGTATTAAAAAAAGACTAAGGGCCACATGTATAAAAACTGTCTAGGTCTAAAATTCACTTTGCTGCCCATAACAACCAATCAGAGCGCCCCTCTCATTTTTCCAGAGTACTATATGGAATGAGAGGGGTGCTCTGATTGGTTGCTATGGGCAACAAAGGGAGTTTTAGACCTAGACAGTTTTCATACGGCCGTAAGGATGACATGTATGTATTTTGGTGCTCAGATGCCATTTTTTGCACATATTTGTAGCGTAGAATGCGCCTGAGTCTATGAACCTGTTCTATTGAGGGTCATAGAGTTAGCGCTTTGTAGTTACAAAGTGACAATTCTAGCGCAGGTAAATCAGTTTTAAAGTGCTCTACCTATTCCAGCAGTAATGCGCCTGGATTTACCATTTAAAAGTCATAAATGTGTAGAAGCGTTTGGTTGTAGTGTGATTCTCCCCCAGGGCTCCCCCCAATATCAGGCACCCGTGGCACTTTGTAATGGGCTTACTACTGAACTGCGCCTGATTAAAAATATAGAATAGGGCTGCACTAGTTTTCGGGTTGAAAAGACGCCAGATTTCTGGCACAGCCTCCTATATACGTGTCGCCCTAAGAATTCTCCTTGCTTTAAATCCATTTTAGGTTCTGGCTTAAAAAACTGCATGTAAATTTCGCCACGCATTTCGCCACGTATTTGCGCTCTAATGCGGATGAGATGCGTGCCGAAATTACGGTAATCCACAGTTTTCATAGAGAACTATGGATTACGCCTCCTCTCCCCACTCGTACAATACGATCAGATTGTACGCGCAGGGATATAGGTGATATGTCACTTATTAACGACGCTTCCGCGGCACGAGTGATGCATGTCTATGGGGCCTCTGGAGTATGCGCTGAACAGCGCGAGCTCCCGAAGCACACGATGTATTGCGGTGCGTACTGTACGCGCCACAATACATCGTGTAAACATAGCCTAAGAGTGCTGATAAAAAGATGCTCAAAACGAATGAGTAATTTGCATATTTGTCTTTATGCATTTCAAAGACTAATGTATAATGTGGACTCCATGCACTACAGAGTGATTAGTGAGGCAGATCAGTGAGCTATGTGTGTGCCTATTCACACACATGATCTGAACTTTACTCCACATACCACAGCACATGCTGGATATGAGGGCAACAATCTGATCATTGATAACTTAATCAATGGATTGCAACTATAGTGACATTTGCTGTTTATCTTTCTTTGCTACCTCAAATTTTGCAGAACCATGTTCGAGTATATATTGTTACTTACCAAAGACTTTCCTTCATAATAAGTGCTATATAAAACACAGTGAGGTTAGTAGGTATCTTAAATTCCCTGAAATTACCCTGACATGCTATATGCTATTTTGGTACTGCCATTTACAATGTCTGCAGATAGGACATGGATTGGCTACAAACTGGTCTACTGCTGGTAGTTGGCTGCCTGTTGGCCTACATAACTATATAATACAATGTCCTGAGATCATGCATGTAACGGACTTGCATGTTTGTATGTCCATTTATTACTACTTATAGCACAATGGAAACTACATGTTTCTGAGAGCCTATGGCCACAGGATATTTTTTGAGTTCTCTGAAATCCTGTTCACTTGACACCTCCACCCATGAACTTCACAACTTTAGTGACTGTTTCTTCATTAGAATTTTATATACTATTTCCTCTCCATTGTTTTTTTCTCACCTTTTACAATATGCAACCTCTACACCTTTTCACCACCTGCCTTTGACAGTGGCATTCTCAACTTTTGTGCTGTTTTATTAACCATAATCTAGATCATATCTACTGATTTTCTCATGGAACGTAATCTTAAAATTATGGAGGCCTACACATACACCACCCAATTTTTTCATAACATCTATCTTCTCTTTGCCTCTATTAAAGTGTTTGTCCACCTCTTAAGAAAATCATAGCATCAACTCTTGGGGGTCGCAGTAAAATAAAAAAAACCTTATAGTTACCTTCCTCCGATCCCCGTTTCCATCACCACGTCTCACCAGTGTCCTGTTTTCTTTCTGTCACTTCCGAATGGGGGGCATCACTCAGCCAATCAGTGACTGCAACAGTAACGTGCCACTAATTTACATCACCATTCGGAAGTGTACAGCTCTGAACACTGATGTAAGTAGAGACACTTAACTGCTGCAGCCATCAATGATGCTGCGCATCTATGGCTGCGGCATTGACCACCCTGTTTGGAAGTGACAATGAAAACAAAAAAACAGAGAGATGCGCTGGAATTGGGGACTGGAAGAAGGTGAGCATATTTTTTTTTTGCATAATCCTAGTGCTCCAGATGCTGCTGGGGTGATTTTCTTACAAATGGGATAATCCTTTATATATATCAGTTTAGAATTGTATCCATTAAATTACATTTAGCCTAAAAGAATTGTCCACTTTGTAAGAAAATCATACCAACAGCATCTAGGATAATACAATATATATATATATATATATATATATATATATATATATAGTATATAGTCTATATATATATAGTATATAGTCTATATATATATATATATATATAAAGTATATATATATATACTGTATCTACATATATATATCTATATATATATTTATGTGCGTATAAGTGTGTGTGTGTGATTTGTGCTTGTTTAACAATATACCATCAATATACATGCATGAAACTGTATAGGTCTAAAGGTTTGTCCCCACGGCAGGGTTTTCAGATGGTTTTCGGATTTGAAAACCGTCTGTAAACCAACTGTCAACCTTTATAATGATTTAAAAAGAAAATCCGTGTAGCTGTCCCTACTGCACAGATTTTCCACCGGACGGTTTTTGACCCCAGCAGTGTTCCTAACAACTTAGAACATGTTCATTCTTCCACCCAGACAGAACCGTCCCCCAAAATCACATACAAGAATCCAGAGAGTATTATAAACTGCCATGTGGACATCTATAAAATCTGTCTAAGTCTAAGACTTCCGTTGTTGCCCATAGCAACCAATCAGAGCTCCCCTTTCATCTCATATAATGCTCTCAAAAAATGAAAGGTGCACTCTGATTGGTTGCTATGGGCAACAAAGAAAGTCTTAGACCTAGACAGATTTTATAGATGTCCCCCATAGTACCTGTCAAATATGGCCAAATGATGCAATGTGTGCTGTTTGGCTTATCCAAAACTTTTTCTTTATTAAAAAAGATCCATTTTGGTCACATCAGTCTATAAAACTGTTTTCGCGCCTCTGACGTGCTTTTAGCAAACTGATATTGAGGTATAACTTTTTGAAGAAGCTTCTCTTTCTTTGCTGTACTTCTAAGGAAGACTTGCAACATTTTCACCTGCTGTTGTTTCAGTCATGCATAATTTACATCCATTTTTTCACTGGTGCTTCACACCAGTTTGTAATAAGGGAGCCTGTTGGGATTTCATGCTGTCCAAGGTTTTGACAACAAGACTCTGCTCACAGGTTTAAATGGCTTTTCTCACTACAATGATTAGCTTTTAACATGTAGGGAGAAGTAAATGAAGACTATTACCAAATACAGTGTTGTTTTGATTTTGCTTTGGTCAGGAGATAATTTTTTTTTTTATCTTCTCAGAGTACACATGTTTCTCTTGATTACAGAATTCTCCCTACATAATCTATATCTTATGTGATTGATCCAAGCTGCCGTCAGTCAGTCAGCACATCCATGGTGAGTCACTCCCTGCAGAGCCTTATCTCTAGCAACAGAGTTTGTTCACCTAACTAAATGAAAAGCTTTCACCCGTTAGAGCTCTGTAGCCTTGTGTACTATATACAAACCTCCAGTAGTCATGTTACTGTAATAGGAATAGCTAGGAACAGCAGAGCTGATAAGTCAATCACTGCTATAGATCCGCATCCCCACAGCCTGAAGAGGAAGTGAGTCTAAAGCTGGTTGTGACTCTGTGGAACTGCATGGTAAAAAATCCTTAAAATTGCGAAACGGGGCCCCAATAGGCATCCTATTGTCTATTGCATGACATGTAAGGGACAGAGCTAATGAATGTTATGGTATGTTTACACGACATTTGTTATATACGTATTTGGGAACGTTTTACGTACCGAAAAACAGACCCCAGTACGTATTTATCAATTTTTAAATGTGATTACATTGATTTCAATGTAAAATATGTAACGTTGATTTTTGCATTGTTTTTGCATTGCCTTAAACTGATTAGTTAGAGGAATTGACATATCAATTCTTTATCCCTTTAAAAGCATTGAAAAGTCAATGAAAACAAAAGGGGTTGTTTCTGCGCCCCGAAAACGTATCCAAATACGTACCACACTTTGTATAGGTTTTGGATGTGTTTGAGACATCGTTTTTCTATTGCAAAAAGTATCCAAACGCCCTGTTTGAACAACCCCAGGCCATGTTTAAAAAGCTTTTTTTGGGCACGTATTTCGCCCCTAATTTGTGGGTAAAGCGAATTACGAGCTGAAATATGGCCCAGTCTTACGGTTAATCCAAGTTTTATAAGTCTCGGATTTTGTTTTTTCCTCTGCCGAGCGGGGGAGGAAAAATGACATGCTTTATTAGCGGCATATAAGGCCGTTGTAAAAGTAGTCTATTTCCCCGGGGAAGTGGCCGGCCCCCCACTCCCGCCCCCCCTCCACACGGCCCGCAATTTTAAGCCCTGTAACTGGCCTTATAAAAAGGGGAAACTGTCAAATATTTAGCCCCTTTGCTGGGCAGCACAAGTAAAGAAAGAATGCTTTTTCAAAACACTTTGGGGCCCTTTTTTAAGATGGTTTTTTGCCCAAAAAAAAGTCAAAGGTATGTTACTTTGGGTGTTTTGGGGGATTTTTAGGGCCCTTTGCGTGCTGTACTGCGGCAAATCGGCTGAAATCCTTCCCCCGTCATTACGGTATTCCACAGTTCTCATGCCCCCATGGTTCCTGTCTCCTTCACCCCCTCGAAAAAAAACGTGAAAAGCACATTATGCCGGGGGGATACCGCAAATTAAAGGGGTCAATCAGCCTGTGAACATAGCAAAAGATCGGTTTTTTCTTTCCCGCCCCCTGTGCTAGCCCTCCCACCTAATATAAAACCCTATTACTTTGAATGGGTTAAAAATGTGAATAACTGTCAGGGGGCGTGGTGCCCCTTTTTTGGGTGGAGTAACCCTGCTTGAATAAGATTTGAGCATTAAAGTCTAAAACTGCTGCATCTTACGAATAAGAAGCCAGCGCTGGGAACAGCGGTCTGACACTAATTGTGTGTCCCAAGAAAGGGGGATAATCTATGGAAGGTTCTTTTAATGCTCAAATTTATTCTAGCAGGTGTTAGGCCCCCCTCACCCGGCAGTTATTTTCCATGTTTTTCCTTTGCATGTAAAGGTCTATCAGTTGAGGTGGGTGAAGTTTTAAAAAAAAAAAGGACTCTTTAAATTCTCTTTTTGGCTGTTAAAATGCAATTTGAGTTTTTTACCGAAAAAACAGCATCTACAGAATAAGGGGGATGTTCCACGGCATAAATCGCGCGGGAGGGGGGGGGTAGCCCGGGCCGCATTGAAGATTATCACAGGGTAAACGGTGAATAAATGAATTTATTTCTCCCCCCCCCCGGCTATTGTGGGGGGGAAAAGGAGGCGTAAAAAGGGACCGAAATGGCCCCATTTTAGCCTGTGTGAACATAGCCTTAGAGACTCAGCGCCGGAAACAGCATGTCTGTTACTAGCTTGTGCTGTCACCAGCAAGGAGGGCGTAATCTATGTGACAGGTTCCCTTTAACAATTACTGTACAAGATGGTTCTCTATGATGAGCTATTACAGAACAAGGGGTTAATATTGTTCTTGCACAGAGACCCTCTGTTTTCTATATGGGACTACGTATTTGCTTCTTATAATGTGTTGCGTATGTATTTTTATTGTGCAGTGATCCAAAGATTGAGAAAACATTATTATTTTTCTGTATGTTATTTTACATATTATTGAATTAAATTCAAAATAGTTGATATTTTGTTGTCCAGGGTGGGGGACACCAGCAATAAGAATAAGTTATTCAGTCCTTCTGACCAAATTAAGTGCTTCCTTGCCACAGGAGCAAACACTGTAGGACCAACTTAACATAATGCTACTCTCAGTGTGGCCGCGGAATCAGAAATACATGTGCGTCTTTAAATACACAGATGCACACACATTCGTGCGCTTGCCTTTCAGTAGCACAGGATTTTCAGTGACAGCTCGGCAGTGTTTTGTTTAATTGCATGCCAAATACCTCTAGCCTGGGGGCATTTCCCATAGAGATGAAAAACCCCTTGTTTCCAATACCAAAATGTTGTTAACAGTTACACTGCCAGCAAGAGTGACAACAGATATAGCTTTGAGAAAGGAGTGTGGGATAGCTGCTGAAAGTTTCAACTGGTTATCCGCAGACCTGGTTCATACTATCTGAGAAGATTTTCAGGCGGTTGTATCTGTCTGTCTGTAATTGAAGCCAGAAGTTTAGCCTTCTAACGTCTCCTTGTATAGAATACAGACAAAGTAAATTGTGACTGTATTTTATAAGAATACGTTCATACGTATCATTTGGACGCTAAAGCTGGCTTCATGTCAACTATTTTTGCGTGCTTATTTTTTCACTTTTTTATGATTATTCATCAAAAAAACATGACATTAAGGGGGACATTTATGAAAACCATCTAGGTCTAAGACTTTCTATGTTGCCCATAGCAACTAATCAGAGTGCCCCTTTTGCTTTTTCAGAGCACTATATGAAATTAAAGAGGAGCCCTGATTGGTTGCTATGGGCAACAAAGAAAGTCTTAGACCTACAGTTTTCATACATGAGGCCCTAAGTTCCTATTAAACACAGCTGTACTATTTTGTGCATCACTTGCCATGTTATACTCTGAACAAAAAAACGGGAGTGCATGGTCATTATTGGTGCGTAAACACGTCAAAAGGCACTTCAATTACAATGATGTTCCTTGTATTCAAAAAATGCATGAAAATAAGCATCAAAACACACACCCAAATAAAAATAACGCCCGTAAAAACTCCTGAAAAAAACATCTTACAAATTTGCGTTTCTCTTGCAAAAAAATTAATCCTGTGGACAAAGCCTAATTTTGATGAAGATTCAGCACTGAATCCAAATCAGAATCAGCATTCATATGTGACTACAAACTGCTTCACATTGAATTTAATGGAAAATCATTGTCTCAGTGCCCGCAATGCTGATTCTCTTAATCGCTAAAAAAAATAACTGATATTAATTCTTGAGTCAGATTCAGCACTGAATCCTCATATCCTCCTATTAGCTTTTTTTTATTTCTGAACTTGTTTAATAATGCTCTTTCCTCCACATATAGAATTTTGCGGTGCTTTTGAATAAATTTTTGTCTAAAATATTTTACATGTATGTGCTGAAAACTGTATACTACAATGTGTTACTGTAGGACAGGGCTACCATAAAAATGTCATGCCCCAAACAACCAAACATCTGGGCCCCCCACCTATTACCAGTTCCTATCTTGCACCATATCAGTGGGCACTTTTCTTAAAAGACAAAGAAATTGATTAGGGTTCCTAAAAAGGGTATTGCCAATACTGCCCTGATGATGCTGCTGCTGTAGAATGTGTTACCCCAGACAGTCTTTTAACTCATAAATCATGTTCTGAATAATTAAGTGCAACCATTAGGGTGAATTCACATGGCATATTTAAAAACTATGCAGTGTAATACAGAAACTCATATTTTTGTAGCATATTTCAGTTTTTCTTCACACTGATTTTACCAGGATTTCACGTGAACTGCATATATTGGTTTATTTTGGTGTATAATATGCACATTTATTTACTATTTTGCCATAGCAAACTTAAACTCTATCAGTTCTGAATCTGTAAAGCACTCACTCGTACCTTTGATTATGTATCACACTTGCCCTCGATACACGCTATTGAAAAACCTGATTTCTAACCTCACTATTTAACCCTTTCTAATTGTGAAGGAATAACTCATTTTCTATTATCAAGTCTGGTGGTATACCACCTAATAACAGGGGAATCTTATATATACAGTGATTTACTAACTCCAATAAGGGATCCAAAACATCCTACTTGGGCCGTCACCCCTAATCCAATGGACAGAAAACATATACGGTTTCCATGTGAGACCCTCTGCAGCGGGTAACACTGTAGAAAAGGGTGAGAAATCACAAATTAAAATGTCATGCCTGACCTCCCCTAGAAACCAGATTTTTAAATAGTGTGTATCGAGGTTAAGTGTTATACATAATAAAATTTACGTTTTAGTGCTTTACAGATTTAGAACTGATAGAGTTTAAGTTTGCCTATGGCAAAATAGTAAATATAGTCATTAAAAGTCACTCTTTGTTCTCTTGCTATATTCACATTTTTTTGGAGACTATTTAATATGCACATTTGACACACTAAAATGCATATAAAAAATAATCCATGTGAACCCAACCTGTATCCAAGATATTGAATCAATGCTTTTGTCTCCTCATGTATTTCTCACTGAAAGGGTGAAGGTAAATATGCATAAGAGCACAATCTAATCATCTTACCTTGTATTTGTGTTTGAGCTTGGTTGCTAAATGGGTTTGGGTTAGTCAATGAGGGTCTTGGATTAGGATTTGGCTGAACCCTTATCCCCTGCCTCCGTATAAGCTCCAGATCACTGTAGCGCTCTGAAAAATGCTTGCTTGCCTGCTCCTCATGCTTTTGCCGGTGCCCTGCAATATCCAGATATGATCAGTGAAAGAACATTTACCACTAAAATGAAGAAATAGACAGCACATAAAAGCCCTTGTGATATCTACTAATTTTTATTATACCTGTTTCTGGGAAAGTTGGAGGCAACCATTACATCTACTATGGTTTCCACAAGGTTTGTCACCCAATGGTCCCAATCCTTAGAATTACAAAAGTGATTACTTAGGTGGCAGAATTGAATGAGTGGGTGTATCTATGCAGATCTGTAGTGTAGGGATGTGGGTGAACACCCTTGTGGGAGCTGTAAGGGTTTGTTCACACATGGCAGATATGTTGCACAAATTTCTGCAACTAGGAATACATGATGCGGCCAACAGTCCCACCTCTAGTATTGCCTCTGCTGCGTGTGGCAATGGCCTCAGGGGTTTACCCACGTATCATGCGAACTCTGGCGGACAAATCAGAGGCCATACCATATATTCCTACTTTAAAAATCTATTCTTTGCATCTGAATAGGCTATCTCTTTGCCTGGATTTCTGCAAACATCATTCAGTCTCAGAAATTTCTGCAACAAATATGCCACATGTGAACATAACCTAATAGCAGTCATATAGGTTAGTCACTGGGACATAAAATTAAAGCAAAAACAGATTTCCAAGAAATGACTAAATACATTTCAACTTCTTAACAGGAGGTTTAATACATAGAACAACTCTCATTTTTTATGATCAATATACTTTTTTTCAGATAGACTAAGACCTTATATCAATGACAACTGCTTGCTAAGTCTTTTTTGGCGTACAATGAAACCATTTTGATATCTAAAATTAGAGCGGTTATATAATCTGATTGTTAAATCGTATGCACAGGCATCTGGTCTACATATGAGATCAAGTTCTAGTCTTTACTTTCATATATTCAAGACGGCTTCGGGGGGACATAATAAATATGATAAACTATATCAAAGGTCAATATAGAGATCTCTCCCAAGATCTATTTATACCCAGGATTGTATCTAGAACAAGGGGGCATCCTATACGTCTTGAGGAAAGAACGTTTCTACATAAACATAGAAAGGGATTCTTTACTGTTAGTGGTGAATTCACTAACAGAGTTCAAAAAGGGTCTGGATGCATTTCTAGGGTGTAATAATATAACAAGTTATTGTGACTAGAATTCTTAAGAAGGGTCGTTGATTCAGGGACTTATTCTGATTGCCAGATTGGAGTTGGGAAGGAATTCTTCCCCTAAAATGAGGGCAATTGACTTCTACATCATGCGGTTTTTGCCTTCTTCTGGATTAACACCATAGGACAACAGGCTGAACTGGATGGATGCCTGCCTTTTTTTCGACCTTACAAACTATGTAGCTATGTAAGATAAGACACACAACACTTGGTGGAATCTAACAACTGAATTGTACTACAAATAATAGTGCACACCGTATTTATGCCATTTTTTTTTTGTCCCGTGCCAGTCTTATAAAGTCTTAGGAAAACTAGTTATGGTTTAGCAGGAGGGGCGCAGCTGACCTCTTTATAACATTTATTAATTCTAAAGCCAGAAAATGGCACACAGGCATTATTTTTTTTTCTATATTTATAACAGAACAAAATGCACCAAATTTATTGAGAGTTGAGTCTTTTAAGAAATTTAGTGTAATTATTTATCTAGGTTGTTTATATTTATTTATGTTACCTATATTGCAGTATCATATTCTGCAGGGCTGTACAGATTGTTGCCCTTGACATCATTCCCTGTCCCCAATGGAGCTCACAATTTACTTCAAACAACAATTGTGGAAAGGCCAATTAAAACCTTTGTAGACAATTTCAAACTTTCTTCGAAAATGCATAACCAGCAATACCTTAATACATTGCTATTAACAGAACAGCTACATTACAATCTGGACCTTTCCAATAATAACCTTCATTAAGATGAGGAATTTCAAATTGCCACATACATGATAAAGGAAATAAGAGGAAAAATAGTCATAAGAGTGGTCGGGGTACTTAGGCAAGGGATTTTTGGAGAAAAATGGGTACATGTGTAGTATACCCTAATGAAAAGTTAGCCCAAACAAACTGAAGTGGTTGCATCCTAAAATGGTATTATTTTTTAAATATATTTTGTAGATTATACATTCACTACACTTAATAATATGTTGTACGGTATGCCTGAATACCTTATCCAGACTGTTAGGAGATGGTGATTGACTTTAGAATTTACAGTAGCCTGAATAGTCTCAAAATCGCTTATTAAATATATCAGATACCATTAGCATACTAAATTACAGGCCTGGGTATAATAACTCTGGAACGGCTAATGTTTAGTAAACAGTCAAGCATTGTATTCATTTGAATCTAATACTAAATCAATATTCATTTCACATCAAATGTTCTTGACATCTACAGTGGACAGCATTGTCAATAATACGGAAAAAGTTTGGGTATTTTCCTGGAATCAGATGGGTGAAATTCTGTATGCTAACATGTAATGCTAGATGTATACCGAATTAGGAGCAAGCAAATTAAATTGTAGCCTTGTTCTGCAATTAATAATACAGTTGGGAGATTGTTGATGTCATAGATTTTTGCATATCCAAATATAGGTATCTGAAGCCAGAATTGGCCAGAACATTCTTTTTATTATTTTTCGCTTTAGCAGCCTGCAGCAGGTAACACCATCTGATTTGTCTCATCAATGCTTGTTAAGCTGATGAGTTTAGGGGTAATGTCAACTAGGTTAAGGCTGGTATTTAAAGTATGCTGCAAAGTAAGAATGCTTTCAAAAATAGAAGTGTTAAGAGTTTATTTTTAGCTGCTAACAAAATGCAAAGTCAATAAACAAAGCAAAATCTAAATTAATTTAATATATGGTGTGACCACCCTTCAAAATGGCACCAGTTCTTCTTGGTACACTAGGAAACAGTTTTTGAGGGAAGATCAGGGCCCTGTGGGGCCATATCATTGCTTCCAGGACTCCTTGTTGAGACATAAAATAGTTCTTATTGATACTGGCTGTGTGTTTCCTGCTGCAGGATACATTTTAAACCAATTAGAAGAACCTAATGGTAGGTATCTGGCAGCATATTTCCCACACACTGTTTCCCTGAAAATAAGACATCCCCTTAAAATAAGACCTGGTGCATTTTTTTAATGTAATTCAGAGTTTGGCTGCTTATGCTGATGTTTGTGATGAAATCACTACAGTATATTAATATATGTTGATTTTTTGTTCAACAATAAATGTGAATTCTTGTTCATGGAAAAATAAGAAATCCCCTAAAAATAAGTGTGAGCTCGTTAGCAAATATTAATATAAGACACTGTCTTATTTTTGGAGAAACAGGGTATATATATCTCCTTGCTCCTGAAACAGGAAGAGAGCTTCTTCCCAATTTGTGTTGGTGACATGCTATAAGGGAAATGAAGTATTGAAAGGAATGAAGTATTTTAGCCTCTCAACTTTTTTCTGTCACTCTTAGAGTCAAATTTTCTTCACTAAGTTGCTCAACGTATCCAGTTTACTGTTATGGAGGATAATTACAGCTTCTCTTTACCTGTATAGGTATAAACATTAACCAGAACATCTTCTCCCATTGACTTTAAAGGGATTGTCTCACTACAAGGATTGCTTTTTATGTTAAAGATCTTGCAAAAACAAGTCAATTTGATCTATCCTGATAGGCTGCAAGCACTGTTTGCTATAGCTACAGACCTGGCTTCTACTGCAGCCTAGTGGAAACCAGTAAACATGCCCCTGAATTCAAAGAGAAACCAAGAGAACAGGATGGAGGTAAGATGAATCAATGTAGTGAGACAACCCCTTAAATGGGGTTCGAGTTTTAGTTCGAATAGAACCTCGAACCGAACACACTAAAGTTCGGGGTTCTAATCAATCTAGAACTTTTTACTGCTCGCTCATCTCTAGTTGTGATGTCTGTAACGATAGAACCGAGGTGGATAGTCAAGCCCCTTCCATCTTCTTGCATTGGGAACAACACATACATATATATTTGAAAAAAAATATTTTTTTTTGTCTCCCAGATCATGTGCTTACCTGTAAAATATCCCATTTGTTCTCAGAGGAGCATCCTACTTTTTGAAGCTGTGCTTTGCCAAAATGTACTGCACTAAATTGTCTAGCCATCACAATCTAGCCTTTGTCAAGATCATTGCGCTTGTCCATTATTTCTGTTTCTAACACATAAGCTTCAAGAACTGACTGTCCACTTGCTGCCTCTATTTTTAGTTAAAGTTCATGTCACTATTACTGGTGATGGGAGTCATTTCATTTGCTAGCTCGCGCTTATGAATATGCTCATATGTTCATCGGGAAGACAAACATGAATGAAAAGTGCATTTTCTGTAAGTAGCTTTAGGGAAACATTAAGAGTATCATGCACTTCATGTTTGATGATAATTTATACTTATATGCCACTTGTAAGGGTTCTTTGACGTCAACCTTGTGTCTATTTATCGTTCCTGAATTTTCTACAGGCTCTTTGTTAAACACTGTGCCTGCAGAGAGATTAATATTCCCACCTCTGAAGTGGTAACATATGCCAAAAGGATGAAATGATTTGGTCACACTAAATTCTTCAGCTTTAGGCTATGTCTACACAGCATATGTCAAAATGCCGACCAAAATCCGACAACATTTAAACATCCTGGTACTGCGTTTTTTGGCACGGGTTTGGCACGTTTTTTTCCACTGGCCCAGTACATTGACTGTACGGGAATCTAACGGGAATCCGTCGGATGGTAGAACATGTTCTATCTTCTGGCAGATGACAGAAATCCACAGTAAAAAATCTGTGCTGTGTAAACTACAACTCTTCTATTGCGGTCTATTGGCACAGGATTACAGTCAGATTTTTGCAGATTCTAAATACTGAATCCACTTAAAAATCCAACTGTAATCCTGTGCTGTGTAGACATGAACTTAGATGACATTATGGTGGAAATCTTCTACTATTTTTCTTAAGCAATGGAACCAATTATTAAAAAGTTTTAATGTTTTTCTACTGGAAGGCAGACATTTTTTTTTCATAGAAGTACAATCGAGTAGGAAAGAGTTAATGCCCCGGCACTGCCTACTCCGCCTTCAACATGGTTCAGCTCTCCCCTGTAATACTGTGATAAATACGTGTTCCGTGGTGCTCTGTGTGTGCAAAGATACAGTCCTTTAAATGCTCGTGGTTAAATAGAAGATAAACACACAGCACTCACCATACGACGTTTAAAATCTTCCTTTATTCAGCACAACATCCCGTGGAGGGGCAGACATATGGATGCGTTCGTACACAGGCTACAGCTGTTTCGCGCTTGCTCGCGCTTCTTCTTAGCCACCTGGCTGAGAAGGTGGCTGAGAAGAAGCGTGAGCAAGCGCGAAACAGCTGTAGCCTGTGTACGAACGCATCCAAATGTCTGCCCCTCCACGGGATGTTGTGCTGAATAAAGGAAGATTTTAAACGTCGTATGGTGAGTGCCGTGTGTTTATCTTCTTTTTTCATAGAAATATTTACTATTTAATATTTCTATATGTATTGTACTGCTCATTGCTATAACGTGATCCGCTCCATGTCAAGCATGTGTTTAATAGCAAAAGCTCTATATCCAGCAGGCCCAGTAAAGGATTGAAAATGCTCCAAAATTTATTGTAGCTTCATATAAAGCCGTGGTTTTCCTCTTTGTTCTACTCTGGTGAATACACACTGATACCTTGGATTTTATATAAACTACAATACAATTTAGAGAGTTTTTAATCCTTTCCTAAGACTGATGGAGTTTATATAAAGACATAAGGATAATTCTGTATATAGCAGCCCAGATTTCAGATCTGGGAAGGCTGTGCGTGTGAAATCGGTGAAAGGTATATTGAGATAAGCCTTACTGAACCCTTCTCTCATGTAGGATTTATGCTACTCTCCATTCTGCTCTGTAGCAGGTTTGAGTACAGGTGAGCAAAATGGAATCTGCATCTATCAGACATTTATGGGATGATTGATCAATATGCCACAAATGAACAAGCTGGGAACACTACTTTAAAAGGCCAGGATCAAGTTTCTAAGGTGTTAGAAGGATCCCAGTGAAATTACCTACAATCTGAGCCCGGGCAGCAGGTTGTTGGCTATCATAGCCGAAACCTTCAGCGAATGGCATAGGCACACCTCTGTCCGTGCCATCCAAAGGAGATGCCATTACATGAATTTGCATGAAGAACATCACTATTTAGCCATAATGCTTAGGCTCAGTGTCTTGGGCAGCCCTGCATATATAACATGCCAGTGCTCAACCAGCATATTTAAAAGGGCAAACAAAAAAAAGCCTAATACGTAACAGTATTTCATACAGTCAGTTTTCAAGTTATGATTTGCATAGTGTCAATTATAACACCAAGAGGAAGTTAGCTGATGATTTTAATGCAATTAAAAACACATGCTCTGATCGCATTTCCTATGAAGTTGATTCATCCTTTTAACATCTGTTTACCAAGTGCAAACAGTGATGCCAAAAACCTGCATTTGTTATAAATCTTTTTAATGTAGCCAACAATGACAGAGAGGCTATTAGATAAAGACAGCACCATCAAAACTATCTAGTCTCACCCCAAGCTATTGTTCAAATACGCGATATTGCGGTGCAATGTCTCTACTGTAGCTGCCACCCACTAGGAACATAGTGGTACACAACAATGTTTCTAGTCAATGAATATTTTTGGAACTTTCAGCTCATGTTCAGATAGAGATTAAACAATTAAACCAATGAACATAGAACTAGAAACGTCCGGTGACAGTTTATACACTTTCTTCAAGGGTTAGTCCCAGCTAAGAATCTGGCGTCACTAGAATTAGGGTCTCTCCTTAGGAACATCAGTTGGGGGAGCTATAAATTGGTTTATATTGTACTATTGTGGACTTTCCTACTTTAAACAACACTTGTCCTGTAAGGGTATGTGTATGTTGACTAAAATGAAGAGCTTCTGCAAATAGCAGCTGTATCTTATGGCCCACCAGATAGTAGAGGATCCTTTGGTGGCCCCAAGCTCTGTCACAATAATGAACACCTAGGGCCTCATGTATGAAAACTGTCTAGGTCTAAGATTTTCTTTGTTGCCCATAACAACCAATAAGGGCTCCCTTTTAATTTCATATAGCGCTCTGAAAAAAATCAAAGGGAAGTTTTAGTAGTTTTCATACATGTCCACCTTTTTTCAGGGCCCCTGAGCTCTAGCAGAAAACAACCTCATTTGGAGCTGACTTTAGAACCAATCACTATATATCCTATTAAACCTTGCATGTGCAAAGATTACTTAAAAGTGGCCATGCACATGTCGTATATAGATTAAGGGTGGGTCCTAAGAATAATTTCCTCTGCTGGGCTCAAGGAAGTATAGCCTGACACTGTGCACAACCCATTGATTTCAGTGGGTGCCCTACAATATTTAATAGCGGCAGATGAAATGAGACCTCATTGATCACTACTTCTGTCATTCCCTGTGATAACAGGAATACCCCCATCATCAGCTCGTCAATGTTCTACATCCTGTTTTATGTTTATTGGTTCTCCAGCACAGACACACTCTTTATTACATGTTGATATGCCTTATGAACAGTAAATCCAATCAGTTCTTGTTGTTAACTACCAATGTGGTTGTGGCTATTAGCCTAACAATCTGAGAATAACATGTCTACCCATTATCGACACATGACATATGAGTACGTCATGGTGTCAGTAAGTTTCTATATACTGGTCTTATGCAGTAAGGTGGGTGCTGGCTGCTAACTGTGAAGTTGGTCAAGTGACCTGGGGGAATCAATGTTAATGTGAAAAAAAAATGTTTTTTAAAGTATAAAAAAATGAAAAATATTAACAGTTCATATTAGCCCCCTTTTGCCATTTTACAGACAAAAAAAGTAAAAAACGTACACATAATTTGTATCACCACGTCCGTAAAAGTCTTAAAAGTCCAATCTATTAAAATAAAACCTCATTTATCATGTATGCTAAACATCGTAGAACAAAAAAATTGTGTTTTTTTTTGGTCATTTCATATCCCCAAAAAATAAGAATAAAAAGTGATTAAAAAATTGCATGCATCCCCATGTGGTACCAATAAAAAGTACAATTCAGCCCGCAAAAATGCACCTCACTTAGGTCCGTAGGTGTAAGAACCAAAAAGTTACTGCTCGCAGGAAATGGCGCTGTAGGGCAAATTTTGAATATACAAAATGTATTTTTTAGAAGTATTAAAACATAACGAGAACCCTACACATTTGGTATCACCGGCATCATATTCATCTGCAGAATACAGATAACACATCATTTATACCGAAGACAAAACCCCTGCGAACATGGCGCAAGTACTTTTTTTCACATGTCACGCCACTTAGAATTTCAGTTTCCCTGTATATTCTATGTTAAAGTCAAAAACACCTTTAAAAAGTACATGTTGTGTCTGAAAAACATATATCTATGTAGATGGAAAAATAAAAGGGTTATAATTATTAGAAGTCGGAGAGGAAAAAAGACAAGGAGCTATATTATTATGACGGGCTGTCATGAACGGGTTAATCACTAGTAGAAATGAATACATTATTTCACCTAATTAGCTGATTCACAGATTCACCGGCCCATAGAATGCAATGGGAAAATCAAATCGCTTATCATTTTTATAAATTCAGCAAAAATTGGTTCTAAAACTTGGCAAACAATTCACCAGTGCTTTCTGATGGCTGGAGAACTGACTTGCACATTAGAGCCTGTGTAAGGTAAAAATATAAATAAATTGTCACCAGCCTGTAGTAGTCAATTAAAGAGACTGTACAAAATTAGAAAAGATAGCTGTCCATGGGTTGTGATTGGTATTGTAGATTGGCTGCATTGACATGAATAGGGTGAGCTGCAATACCGCACACAACCTGTGGACATGTGTGGCACTGGTTTTGAAAGAAAGTAGATGTGTTTTACCCAGTACAACTTGTTTATGCTGGTGTCACACATAGGGTCGTCAGTCAATAATATCATGTAAATACACTCCATACATTTATTTTTTGCTTGTGGCATTTTTCTCACTTTAGGTGTTTTTATTTTTTGGCATAGCTGTGTTTTGGCAGAATCAGTAGTCTGTAGATGTGGTGTTTTCAGGCAGTTTATGGCATTTTTCCCTGTAGAGCTCCAAAGATTTTTCGTTCCTACTTAAAAAAATGCTTGTGTAAGTAAAGGGCCGTTTACATGGCAAGTGACAAATACCGGTTGGTTATGCGACCGGTATGTGCACTGTTTTGCGGCCGTCCCCTGTCCCTTCACATTGAGATGCACATATTCCGTCCGGAAACCGGATGGAAGATTGTGCTTGCTCAATGTTTTGCGGGCAGACCGCGGGCGGCAAAACCGCCGGGTGGAAAACCCGTGCAGTGGGGACTGCTGCACGGGTTTTCCATAGAGCCCCGTTCTGCTCATTTTCGGCCGGTTTTTCAGGCGGTCTGCAAAACCGCAAACCGCCTGAAAAACCGGCCGAAAACCCGTGCAGTGGGGACATGCCCTAAGTTTCCCATTTTTATGGTGCATTTTTGGTGTTTTTTTTTAAATTACAAATCATGGGATTCAAAGATAATCATTAAATGATGTTATTTATGGATCAGATCACATGAAAAACAGAATGAATACACATATGTGCTTTACTGCATTTTATACAAAACATTATATTGTATAAAAAGCAATAAAAACTGCATAAAAATAGGCAGATTTTGACATTTTTTTCACCCAAAAACTGCTATGAAAAAAGTGTATGAGAAAGAAGCCTTAGGCAGTGATCAGATATGTAATGCATGTTATGTATTTTTCACTATTGACTTTGAGCTAACATCAGGCCGCATCAGTTTATTGCAACATTAAACAGGAAATTCATATTTTTCTCTCTTCCTGTGTCAATGCTATACATTAAAACGTGCAAACTAATTTTCAGGTTTTGTACTATCAATTTGAACATAAGTGAGAAAGTTTGTCAAGTGGGTTTGTTATAATATGTTTTATTAAATTGTACCTCTGATTAAAAACAACTTTCCATATACCAGTAATTCAAGTTATTATATATCGTATTACAGAAACAGCTTCTTTCTCCATTTATAAGATTTCTTTCCTCCCTTCCTCACCTTCGTAACTGTTCACTCAGCATACACTGATATCGGTATGTTCATACGGCTTATTTTCTGGCGTAATTGTGCACGTATTCCGACACATATTGCGCTTAATACATGGCAAAATGCGTGCCGCAGTTACGGTAATTCATAGATCTCATAGAGAGCTATGGATTACGCGTCTTCCCCACGCGCGTGCAATACAATCGTATTGTACACGCGGGGGGAGAATTGACATGTCAATTGTTAGCGGTGAATACGCGCCCCTGACAATGCATGTCTATGGGGCCGGCGCCCCACCTCCCCCCCCCCCCCCCCCACTCTTTGGGATTACGTGTTGATCAGCCTGTGGTTCCAAAACACCCGGCGTATTGCAGCGTGTACTATACGTGCAGCAATAAGCCGTGTGAATATAGCCATAAAGTCCATACAGCAAGAAGTAGACAGATTTTCAGCTTTACTAAGAAATTTGATTACAGCTGCCTAAAGAAATCTATAGACTATCAGGTAGAAGGAGGAGAAGCAATAAAATGCACCTGATCTTCCTTCTAGGTTCTCTCGCTAGAATAAATTCCTGGGTGGGATTGAATTTAAAAGATGGGAATTAAAATATATTTAGGGGGATATGTATGAAAAGTGCCGCCGCCTCAACAATCGTAATTCTCAATAAGTTAGTGTAGCATTTGTCCATATGTATGAAAGTGTATGCGGCAAAAAGTGTATGCACCAAAATTCGTCTCTGCCTCGCCAGTTTGAAATTAGTATGGAGTAATCTGACACTTTTGCGCCACATTTTGGCATGAAATATTAATAAATGTGGAGCATTGTATGAATCTGGCGCAACACTTCCTTAGAATTGGCACATACAAAAGTGTCGGGTTTGGCAGAGCATGCTCCATATTTTGGCATACAACCATTCATACATCTGTCGGACACGGCTGTGACATTTTTTTGGGCTCAAAGCATGCCATAAATCTGGAGCAGCCCCGTTCATACATGCTGCCCTGTGTTTGTACATCCCCAACTCTGTTTACACAGCAGCAGTAATGATGCCAGTAAGTATAAAGGTATGTTCACATGGCGTGTTCTGCCCGTGTGAACATACATGCTTACTACATGCGTGTTTGGATCCGTCTATCGGACCGTAAACGGACCCAAGCTCGCATCTTACGATGTGCAGTGTGATTTTATATTGCTTTTATATTGCTTGACGAGTGATTGTCGATGCGTGTTTACTTGTGTCTTTCAGATCTGTCTAAGAATTATCATGTCAATTCTTGATCCAAAAGACAGAGCAGGAGCCCTATTTAAAACTATAGGGTGTATTTCTGCTGCAGCCAATACGCAACCAAACAAACAGCTGCGTGTTGGATGCATTTTGGATCCAAAACGGAACCAAAATCGGATCCAAAAACGCTGTGTGAACATACCCTAACACATCATTGCTGCTGCCATGTTCATGTAAATTACTAGGATTCTTATTGTCTCTTGTGCTTCTAACGAATGGAAAGTTATTTATAACTGAAACTACAATTTAAATTAAAAATTGCATAAAAATACTAAAATATTTATTAATAATAATAATTGTTAAGTTTCTAAAGTCAATAAACTGGTTTTGCTCTCACAAACATTGGTGGCATATTGATAGGATAGGATATGCCATCAATATCAGATAGGTGCGGGTCTCACCTCTGGTACTCACAACTACCTCCAGAATGGACCACCGAAACCCCAGGTTCTGAAAAGAGAAGTGGCCATGCTTGTGCAGTCACTCTATTCATCTCAATGGGAGTTCCGAATAGAGTCGAATGCAACTGCTGAGCTGTAATAGGAACTCCAATTTAAATGAATAAAGAGTGGCTGCACAAGCCTTGCCACTTCTCTATTTAGAACAGGGAGTTTTCGGGGCAGATAAACGGTAATACCTGTCAACAGTCCAATATATAATGATTGATTCAATAAAGGAGCAGATTATATGATGACCCATATTATAACTTGCTCCAGGACACAAGTTTTTCACAAACTCACCAGGAAGACTAGAATACTGATTTTTTTTTACTGCAAAGACATAATGGTTGAAAAGCCGATAATCAGAGATAAAGCCTGGAGGGTTTTTTAAAAGTTTGATTTTTAATCAGGCAATATCTTGAAATGACTGTATTCTATATAATTATTCTCAAGTGGATATAGAAAACTGAAGCCAAATAATGGCCATAAAAATCCAATATAATAACAAAATAGCTTAGATGTAAAAAGAGTATCATATTAAAGCAGATATGAAATTTTTATGTCTTCACATCCTTACATATAATATATAGCTAGCCTGGTGTCCTATCATGAAGAACATCTGCTTGGAGTTTATATGGTCTGCCTTTTTTGTGTGGGTTTCTCCTGCATTTCCACAGATAAATGGGCATAACTATGGCCATAGCAGATAAAGTGGCTGTTATGGGATTAAGAGGTTAAGGAGACCCCACTCAGGTCCAAGAACATTGTAGTTGGGAGTTTTCTGCTCTCCAGCACTACTCTTTGGGTTCCCTGATATATAGTGATATTATACACTTAGGGGGACATGTATGATCTGGGCCGTGACAGAAGTCTGCCGTATTTTCAGCCCGACATCAGGCGCATTAGTGAAAAGCCTCCCTTACGCCAGTATCATTCGCATTACAGTTCGGATTAGTGAAAAGTCTCCCTTACGCCAGTATCAGGCGCATTACAGAGCGTCCACGGCACTTTGTAATGCGCCTGATTTCGGTGGCCGTGTGGGAGACAAGGCGCACTAGAACCGTACGAAGCTATAGATTTATAGCTTCGCTACGGCATTTTTAGGTGCATTACTGCTGGAACAGGTAAACAACTTTCAAAGTGGTATACCTGAGCCAGAAATGTCGTCCTAACAATGGGAAATAAATAATGTTCTGGAAAAATTATAAAGCCTAGGAAAAATTAATTAATCAAGTGAGAATCCCCCCAACAACATTCAGAATATATTGATAATCATCAATTTACACTATATGGTCATCAATTTAGGATGTGGAAAATCTATACATACCCAAATTGTCAATACATGTATAAGACCATACTAGCACATAGTAGTATGCTAAGTACAGCATATTAAAAGGAAACAGGAGAGTTTGGACAACTTCTAGTTAGAGCAAACCAGGCAAGACAAATGTTAGAATATGTAACTACTATTCCACTGTACTGTACAGAGATTAACAATATTCACACTACTCCCTGCCCCCATTAGGACTCACACTGTAAATGCTACATTAACCTATCTATACATATGTTTAAGGGTGGCAGGAAACCATAGTATCTGGAGAAAACCCACGCAAACTCAGGGAAAATATACAAACTCCCTGAACCCAGGACCCCACTGCTGTAAGGCAGCAGTGGTAACTACCAAGCCACCGTGATGCCCACCTAAACTTTTACATCAAACATTGTCCTACCAATGCAAAAACATATGAATTATTATCTCTATAATTCATACAATTTTTCAAGCATAACGGTAGTGATTTTCTCTTCCTAGGAAGCCACATTATGACCACAGGCTGCCAGCTTGCTGTTTCATGTTAGGTTCTCATTAAATAAAACCAGGGAAGATTCCTTATTATTTTTGTGCAGCGTTGTTTTTTCTATCTTTGCTGCTTAATTCTTTCTTTCCTATCTTTTCATGTCAACATGTTTCCCTCTGTATAACATTTATATAAAAGTAAGCTTAAATGTAGAAAATATTGCTTGTACAGTTAGGTCCATATATATATTGGAAACTGACAGTTTTTTCTTTACCTGTTTACCGAAACATATTCAAGTTATAGTTATATAATGGACATGGATATAAAGTCCAGACTATCAGCTTTCATTTGAGGGTATCCACATTAAAATCGGATCAAAGGTTTAAGTGTTTCAGCTCCTTAATGTGTGCTACTCTGTTTTTAGGGGTGCTTTCACACAGTGCGTTTTTGATGCTTTTTTTAATGCATTTTTTGTGCAGGAAGGCACAACAATTAATGCTGTACATTGCTGCACAAAAATCACGGTAAAATCGCGTTAAGAAAAGCATAAAAAATGCACTGTGTGAAAGCACCCTAAAGGTACCAAAAGTAATTGGACAATTGACTCAAAGGCTGTTTCATGGGTAGGTGTGGGCAATTCCTTTGTTAAGTCACTCTCAATTAAGCAGATTAAAGGCCTGGAGTTAATTTGAGGTGTGGAGCTTACATTTGGAAGATATTGCTGTGAAGAAAACATGCAGTCAAAAGAGCTCTCCATACAGGTGAAACAAGCCACCCTTAAGGTGCGAAGACAGAAAAAAAACCATCTGAGAAATTACTGCAATATTAGGAGTGGCAAAATCTACAGTTTGGTACATTCTGAGAAAGAAAGAAAGCACTGGTGAACTCATCAGTAAAAAAAAGACCTGGACGCCCACGGAAGACAACAGTGGTGGATGATCGCAGAATAATTTCCATGGTGAAGAGGAACCCCTTCACAACAGCCAACCATAGGTTACTATGGGCAAAAGAGTGAGTTTTAGACCTAAACAGGTTCATTCATGTGGCTCAGTGAGTCATTCCCTGCTAAGTATTATCTCCATCACAAGAGCTTGTTTATTCATGCTACTGGCAAGCTTTAACTCTAAAGAACTCTGAAGCCTACATCCTGCACCCATGTCACTGTAACAGGCTCAGCCAGGCAGAGCTGTTATGGAAATCCCTGCTTTAGGACCACCCACAGCCTGACCAGGAAGCCTGAAACTGGCTGTGAAGGGCAGGTTATGTGACGCATTATGGTGAGAACACCCATTTAGGCACTATACGGGACAGATTTTTTTTCATTAGAATAAATTTATAATAGGCCCACTATACAGTGGGTACGGAAAATATTCAGACCCTTTTAAATTTTTAACTCTTTCTTTCATTGCAGCCATTTGGTAAGATCCAAAAACTTCATTATTTTGCTCATTAATGTACACTCTGCACCCCATCTTGAAAGGAAAAAAACAGAAATATTTTAGATTTTGCAAATCTATTAAACAAGGAAAACTGAAATATCACATGGTCTTAAGTATTCAGCCCCTTTGCTCGGTATTGAGTAGAAGCACCCTTTTGAGATAGTACAGCCATGAGTCTTCTAGGGAATGACGCAACATGTTTTTAACACCTGGATTTGGGGATCCTCTACCATTCTTCCTTGCAGATTCTCTCCAGTTCCTTCAGGTTGGATGGTGAATGTTGATGGACAGCCATTTTCAAGTCTCTCCAGAGAGGCTCAAATAGGCTTTGGTCAGGACTCTGGCTGGGCCAGTCAAGAAGGGGCACAGAGTTGTTCTGAAACCACTGCTTTGTTATTTTAGCTGTGTACTTATGGTCATTGCCTTGTTGGAAGAAGAACCTTCGGCTCAGTCTTCGACTGGTTTTCATCCAGGATATCTGTGGGGGTCCTTCATGTGTTTTTCTGTAAACCATATGCGGGCTTTCATATGTCTTGCACTGAGGAGAGGCTTCCGTTGGCACATTCTGCCATAAAGCCCAAACTGGTGGAGGTCTAAAGTGATTGACTTTAAGGAACTTTCTCCCATTTCCCTACTGCATACCTGGAGCTCAGCCACAGTGATCTAGGGGTTCTTCTTTACCTCTCTCACCAAGGCTCTACTCCCACGAATGCTTAACTTGGCTGGACAGCCAGGTCAAGTAAGAGTTGTGGTCGTCCCAAACTTCTTCCATTTTAGGATTATGGAGGCCACTGTGATCTTAGGAACCTTGAGTGCTGCAGAAATTCTTTTGTGACCTTGGCCAGATCTGTGCCTTGCCACAATTCTGTCTCTGAGCTCCTTGAGTTCCTTAGACCTCATGATTCTCATGTGCTCTGACATGTGCTATGTGACTTTCCTAATCAAGTCCAATCAGTTTAATTAAACACAGCTGGACTCCAATGAAGGAGTAGAACCATCTCAAGGAGGATGAGAAGGAAATGGACAGCATGTGAGTTAAATATGAGTGTCACAGCAAAGGGTCTGAATACTTATAACCATGCGATATTTTAGTTTTTCTTGTTTAAGAAATTTGCAAAAATATTTACATTTCTGTTTTTTTTTTCTTTCAAGATGGGGTACAGAGTGTACATTAATGAGCAAAAAAATTACCTTTTTGAATCTTACCAAATGGCTGCAATGAAAGAAAGAGTGAAATATTTACAGGGGTCTGAATACTTTCCATACCCACTGTATAAATCTGCGTGGAAATCCACTGTGTGAATGGGGTTTTAAAGGGCTAGAATATTTCATTCTTGAGATGGCCATATAGCATAACTTGAATTTTATACATCGGTTTCAGCCTTTTGTACACCATAAACACAGAGTAGGCATTTTGATCAAGCAACAGGTATTATCAGATTCAAATATCACCTTCCCACCTTCTGCTCCTCTATTAGTAGGGTGAGCATTACGGTGGGTCTTAAAGACACTAATTAGCATATATTAAAAACATGATACACACTGCCAGTGCCCACAAAGGCCCTCCCTTCTATACATGCCATAAAAATGAATGTGAGAGGGCTGCTTAAAGCCTTGGTCTAATTATATGTTTTGGTCTCTGTATAATTACTTTACATGGAAACTTTTCTCAGCCTCATGTTAAATTTACAAGATAACACATCTTTAGATTTTATCACCTAGACCATATCATAGCTTTACACAACCTCCGAGTTTTTTTTACATTACATGCTACATACAAATCTGTACAGAGATATTCTACCCTAGAGCCAATTTTTCTAGGGGAAAATATCTCTATATACAGTATACATTGTGCAGTGTCATACTAGTCATTGCTTCAAAAATTCACCATAGTGGAATCAAAGCTAACATATAGTGGCTTACAATCCGATTGAATGTCTTTTAATTGATTAAAGTATGCACCATTGAAGTTTAGTGTTATCAGAGGGTTAGTGCTTACAACTATCAGCTACCTAGTATATGTGAGTAAAAAGTAAGATGCATTGAGTTTATTAAGCAGCAAGAGGTTTTAATAAATGAATATCAAATTATTATCAAGTCAGTATGTTCATTGATTGCAAATGTTTCTTGTATACATGAAAGGATATTGTTGGTAGAATTGTCGAAATAACTATGGTGGAGAAGAAGACAGATTTATAGTAGCTGTCTAAATATTTCTAATGTTCATGTTAAGCGGGAAAAATATGCAATTTATTATTTTTAATATTTTAATAATTAAATTTAATTAATTAGGAATAAATTATTGACAGCTTTAAATGTCTATGAGTTATTACCCTGTTCATTCTAAAATCTTTCCAGGACTTACTTCTTGGCTCTCGTGGTCCATCAACAGTCACTTTAATGGCTCTGTGGTAAGTGGCCACCTGCGTAGGACTTGTGAAAACTGTAATTGTCAGGGTGAAACTCTTGCCTATGGATGAGAAGAAATGTGTTATTTAGTATACTATGGAACCCAAAATATTTCACATGTGAATAAAACTTTTCAAATCTGTAGTCAGAACTTCTAAGGTCCTCCAAAAAATTCAATTTTTGGTGATTTTTTACACAAAGACCCAAATGCCACCTAAAGTCTACAATTTTTAACTTTAATATGAGTACTAAAGCTGTGGTTGACAGGATATAGTACAATCGCTGGCAAAAAATTGTTCACCAGAAATAAAAGGATGATTACCCAAAACTTTTACTACTTAGTAATTCTTTTAACTGATGAAAAAACAAATTCCACATAAGGAGAGAAAAAATATGAAATCACTGAGTAAAAATTATGGACTCACGCAATGCTGAAGAAAAAATATGAAATTCATTTGTAATTTGCATTTCTGGAGCAAATACTGATATAAAGATACAGGATAGCCAGCTCACCAGCTCAGACGATGCACCTGTTGCCTGAAATACATCAGTGTCTGTGTTTGTTCGTACCTGATATTCTGACGTTGGAATAAACTTCTATCTTTCTACTGAGGACCTTCGATTTTTTTTCTGCTTTATATCAAATACTGACATACATCTAAAAATGCTGATTATTCTGTAATTAAAAGTGCTTGCAGGACTTACTGTCTGTTGGACTTTTTGGGTTTTGAAACAGACAACAAAAAAAGGGTCCATTCCTAACAGTTTTTTCATACAATACGGCTAGAAAGGGAAATCGTTTTAAAAAAAGGTGAATTCTTTTAGAATTTCGGGAAAAATTTTGGTTTGGGAACGAAGCCCCAATTTTGGGGTATTGGGGGAAAATGAAGTTTTGTTTTTTGATTGAAAAAATGGGCTGCGAGCAAAATGGCACTACATGGGGAAAACCCCTCTGGGAGGAAAAAAGGGCATTCCCTGCATGACATTGCAAAGGTGAAGCCAATCAGAACCGGCGGTTTCTGGGGCCCCCGTAAACCCACCCACCAATAAAAAAGGTTCCCGGGGGGTCCGCCCCCCGCCCGGGACTCAACACCCCCTCTCACTAAATGCCATCGGGGAAGGTCTGCCGGGGTTTGATGCTCTTACTAAAGAATAAAATTTTTTAAAACAGCTTTTTTGGGGGGGTGTCCCCAGCTTGTCCAGGGGATTTGTTCTTTTAAATGTTTTTTATTTTTCTAATTTTTTTTGGGTTTTTGGACCCTGAAATCCCATTGCCCCCCCCCGTCCACTGCAGCTGAAATATCCATTCAATATCCAAGGGGATCAAGCCAGTTCCTTTTTGTATTCATTTAAAAAAAACAGGGGTTTTTTACAATAAAAATACCACTTCTTTTTTGGGCCCTGCTCAATTCATTCCCGCAATTTACATCCGGGGGTTAATTAAGGTTTGTTTTGGGGTGCTGCCCCCAAAAAACCGTTTTTTAAACGCCAAAAAAAATTTTAAAATTTTTTCCTTAGCCAAAATTCACAAGAAAAGGGTTTAAATTACAACTGTATCTCTTGTTGTTGGCGTAAAAACCGCAATTTGAACCCACGCTACAAAGCTACTAGTTTGGCGGCTAAATTCTTGGCCAATTTACACCCAAAGGTTAATTAACGTTGTTTTGCGGGTTTGCTGACCCCCAAGAAACCGTTTTTTTCAACGCCAAAAAAATTAAAAATTTTTTTCCTGTACCTAATTCACAAGCGGGGGTTTTAATTTTCCCAACTGTATTTCTTGTTTTGTGGCGTAGAAAACACCAATTGAACAGGGCAAACAGCAAATATTTTGGCGGACTCAATTTTTTTGGCGAAATTTACACCCGGGGGTTTAAATTTAAGCTTGTTTTTGCTGGTGTGCTGCCCCCAAAAAACCCCTTTTTTTTAACCCCCCCCAAAATAAATAAATTTTTCCTGTAGCCTAAACAAAAGCAAAGGTTAATTACAATTTGTATCTTTTGTTGTGTGGCGTAGAAAAACACCAATTGTAACACCTACAAAACCCCCTTCCCCAAAAGTTTTGGCGGCCTAAAATCTTTTTTGGGCCCCCCAATTTACATCCAGGGTTAATTAAGCGTTTTGGTTTTGGGTGTGCTGACCCCCCAAAAGGGGAAACCCCCCCGTCTTTTTCAACGCCAAAATATAAAAATTTTTTTCCTGTAGCCTAATTCACAAAAAAGGGTTTTAATTAAAAACTGAAATCTCTTTTTGTGTGGCTTTGGGAAAAAAAACCCCCCCCCCCCAATTTAAAACACGCTAAAAAAGCACATTTGTGCGGCCAATTCTTTGGGCAATTTACATCCGGGGGTTAATTAATCTTTGGGTTTGCTGGTGTGCTGACCCCAAGAAACCGTCTTTTTAAACCAAAAAATATAAAAAATTTTTCGTGTACCAAAATTCCAAAGAAAAGGTTAATTACAACTGATCTTTTGTTTTTGGGGCTTTCGAAAACACGAAAATTGTAACACGCTACAAAGCTACTATTTTGTGTGGCTAAAATTCTTTGGCGCAATTTAAAATGCAGGGGTTAATTAACTTTGGGTTTTTGCTGGTGCTGACCCCAAAAAACCCCGTTTTTTTTAAAACCGCCAAAATATATAAATTTTTCCTGACCTAATTCACAAAGGAAAAGGGTTTAAATTTACAACTGAAACTCTTGTGTTTTGGCGAAAAAAACCCCCAATTGAAACACCTACAAAGCTAAAAATTTTTGCGTCCCTTCCAAATTCTTTGGGCCCCCAAAATTTCATCCGGGGGTTAAATTAAGCGTTGTTTTGCTGGTGTCTAAACCCCAAAAAACCCGTTTTTTTTAAACACCAAAATATAAAATTTTTTCCTGAAAACCAAATTTCCCAAAAAAAAAGGTTAAATTACACCTGAATCTCTTGTTGTGGGGCGTAGAAAACACGCAATTGTAACACACTAAAAACCTACTAGTTTGTGCGGCTCAATTCTTTGGCGCAATTTACTCCGGGGGTTAATTAAGCTTTTTTTTTGCTGGTGGCTGCCCCCCCAAGGGAAACCTTTCCTTTTTCCCCAACACCAAAATATAAAATTTTTCCCTGTAGCCTAATTCACAAGAAAAGGGTTAATTACAACGGGTATCCCCTTTTGTGTGGCTAAAAAACCCACGAAATTTTGTAACACGCTACAAAGCTACTAGTTTGTGCGGCTCAATTCTTTGGTGAAATTTTACACCCCGGGGGTTTAATTAACTTTGTTTTGCTGGTGGGGCCTGACCCCAAAAACCGTCTTTTTCAACCCCAAAAATTTTTAAATTTTTCCTGAAAGCCTAATTCACAAGCAAGGGTTAATTTTACAACTGAAAACTTTTTGTTGTGTGGCGTAGAAAACACGAAATTTGTAACACGCAAACAAAGCTACTAGTTTTTGGGGGCTCAATTTTTTTGGGGCCAATTTAAAACCGGGGTTAAATTTAAGCGTTGTTTTGTTTGGTGCTGACCCCAAAAAGGGTTCCTTTTTTCAACCCAAAATTAAAAAAATTTTTTCCGGGGTAGCCAAATTTCACAAGAAAAGGTTTAAATTTTACAACTGTTTTCCTCTTTTGGGTGTGGCGCAGAAAAACCCCAAATTTGGAAAACACGCTACAAAGCTACTAGTTTGTGGGGCCCAAATTTTTTTGGGCCCAAAATTTACATCCGGGGAAAAATTTTAAACCCCGTTTTTTTTGGCTGGTGTGCTGACAAAAATAAACTTTTTTTTTCAACGCCAAAATATATACTTTTTTTTCCTGTACCCCAAATTTTAAAGCCCAAAAATTTTAATTTTAAGGGCCTGTTTGTGCTTTTACATTTAGTAAAACACACATACAAGAAAATTTTTTCCTGGTCTTTGGGGAAGCGAAAATTTTATACCCAAAAAGGTTTTACCCAAGTTGGGTTAAACTGGTTCATTTGGAGTCAAAAACAGGGTTTTATATTTATCATATACAGGGTAATTTAACATCAAACAGTTGGGCTTACATTTTAGAAAAAAACCCGTATGTCCCCCAAAAAGAGAGGTGGCAGGCCTGCACCTGCGAAGTTTTCCCGGGAAAAAAACATTCCGGAAAAGGCCCCGGTCACAGAAAACAGCCGCAAGGGGACGTCGCCCGCAGGGTCACCGGTTTGGCCACAACGCCGCTTTCCCCCTAGCGGGCCCTGGTTGTTCGCAAACCCCCGGTTTCTTGATTGGGTTTAAATAAAAACATTTCCCCATTCCCCACAGAACATCTGAAAAACCCCACCCCAAAAGTCCGGGGGGAACCCCCAGACACAACCATTAAATTTTTGGGATGGCCTGGGGCGGGTCACGGCCCTCACCTGTCCTCAACCCGCCTCTGTCCCCCCTCCGGTTTCCCCAAACCCGAGATCTACTATTGGTCCCGGGGTCAGCCCCCACTATATAGCGAAAGGGTGAACAATTTGAGGGGGCAGGGCGCACTACTTTGGGATCGAAAAAATGGGGCCAATAAACGCCTTTCTTTCTTGCAGTAGGCGGGAAAGTATAGATGTGGAAGTGGGATGGGGGTCATGTTGTGAGAGGTCAGGGCCCGGCATACCAAGACCGGGGGATGAGGACAGCGTGACGATGAAAAAAACAAATAGATTTATATGTAGCCGAAACCCCCTGGGGGGCCGGGTGAGGCAAGGGGTTTTATCCCCTCGTCGGAAAGAGGCGCAGCCCTTTTTCGCAGGCGCAGCGCGCCGCAAGTGGTTTGGGGGGCCGTGAACACAGGATAGCAGCAGTGTGAGGTCGGGGGCCAAGCGGCCCCGGGGAAAAAACCCCCTTTGCAGGTCCAAAAAGTAGCAGCACAGGGGCTCCCGCGAGGCAGCGGCCCGGGAGTAATTCCCCTCAGTGCGGGGCGTTGCGGTTAAAACCAATACTCGGGCGGTGGGGGGCAATTTTTTTGGGTAAAAACACCGGGGAAACCGAATATGGGGAAGTAGAACTGTCCCAAAAATTAAGCGTGGCCAGGGAGCTAACGTTTGGGACCACGGGCCCTTTCTCAAACAAGCAGCATCCCCCATTCCGTTTCCTGGGGAGAAACGTGGGGTCCCAAAGTGGTGGCCCATCCTGCCCCGCAAACAACAGGGCCCGCACAGCAAACGCCCAGTGGCATGCATGCCTTTGCAACCAGTCAAGCCCACCACCTCTGCAGAAGGAGCGTTTCTCTTTTACACATCTCCCTTTTCCCGATCTCCTGCTCCTCGCTACTTTATGGGGCCAGCAAATTGTTCAGCGAGGGGATTGCAAAGAGACAACATTTTGGGGTCCAAACCCCCTAAGGTGCGGGAGCTGACCGGTCCCGTCCAAGTTGTTGGGGATTTTGCATCCCCCCTTTTCCAAAAAGGTGGACTCTGCCCGTTCGAAACTAAAGGGTTGTGCCGACCGAGAGGAGGTTCCCCAAACCGTAATTTCTTTTTCCCAAAAAGGGAGTACCAAAACACTTTTTTTAAAAAAATTAGAACAGAAGGTGGGTCAGTCCTTGAACTTACGGGTTTTTTTCCCCAAGGGCCCCGGCAGCGCAGGGCGCCCGGAGCTGTTAAATAAGGTCCGGGCCCTACATGTCCTTTACGGGGCCCCCTGGGGGGAATGTGCTTTCCCCCCAGGCACCCAACAACTTTGGGAAAAGGGAGACGCCGCTTTTTTCCTCCACGTTTTCCCAAAATGCGGCTCCTGCGCCCAAAGACTGCCTCCTTTCCCCTCCACCACCAAACCCCCATCTCAGCCTCCACAAGTACTAGGGGTCCATCATACCACATGTTAGGCAAAAGCGGTGTCCCGCAGTTTTCTACACCTGGCTTTCCTCGGGGAACGAAGTCCCCACAGGGGGGGAACTGCTTTCCCCGTCTGGAGCAAGAAATCGATGTGTGGCTTTCTCCCGGGGCCCCAAATGCAAATTTGAACCATGGTGACGGGCAATTGGGGGGAACATGGTGTCCGCGGGTGGGACCCCAGGGGGGAGGCCAAAGGGGCCCTGCCCCGGCCACTGTTCCCAAACTTTTTGTTAAAAAGGTTTCCCGGGAAATCTTCCACCGATCTTTCAGAACATTCTGAAAATGGCCCCGGAAACTGGCATGCACCCTTTTCCATTCGTACAAAAACCAGGAACACCCTTTCCCCGAGTTTCAGCGGGAGAAACCCGGGCCCCCACCAACACCCCTCTGAATGCGATGTTTTCCACCCGCTGGGAAATTCCCCGCCTGCACATGTTGGACCACTTTTAAACAGAGAAAAGGGCCCTTAACGATTTTTTGATGTTTCCGGCAGACAGAAGCACTCCCCTGTGGAACTTTTATGTCAGCCAAGGGGAGCTCATGCGTGAAAACCCGCCATTGTTGAGGCCCTTTGAGAGGCGAAATTTTTTTGTTAGTCCCAGGGCAAAAGGGGTTTAAAAACATCATTCCCTGCTTCATGTCCGGGAAAAGATCTGAAAAATCTGTCGGGGAGGGGAAAAAGGAAAACGTGGGGACTACTTTTCGTGGCCACATGAAACCGGTGGAACCCGAAATGGGGGAGGGGGAGGGGAACATTGGAGCAGAAGCATTGTCCCGGTGAAATGAGTGGATTTTTTAACCCAGGTGACAAGAAGGGGGAGCCGGGGCAGCTGGGGGAGGTGGAAAGGGGATGAGGGAAAACGAGGCAGATGACCCCCAAGCACCGGGCAGAAAAAAGGGGGAAATGGGGGGCAGGGGGCCCCTCGGATCCTTGTCAGATGGCCCGCTGCATGCTTATTTGCCTGGCTAGGACACCGAAAAGTCAGCCCTCCGGCAGAGGGATGACTTCGGGTCTCCACCTAGGTTGGAAACCCCGCTACCGGGCCCCAAAAAGGGAGCCTTTTTTTCCCAGCTATTGAAAGGGGAAAACAAACTCAAATACTATAGGAAAAACCTCCGTAATCATTTTTGGGGTTTCCTTTTGGGGTGGCATCATCCCTCCTCTGACAGGGCAAACCCGGGGGGGGCCCCACGCTCACACTACTGCCCTGGGTGCGGGGGAAATTTGGGTTTTGGGGAGGAGCAAACCACTTCCCCCTCAAATATAACCTAAGTCTGGAGTCCCCTATGAGCACTTCCCCTTTACCCGCCCCAGTGAGGGGGCATCGGCCCCGCAGCAGCAGCAGCAGGATCTGGGGGCATCCCTGAAAACCCCCCCGGTTGTGGCCCACTTTGGGCAGCACTCTTCCCCCCTCAGTTAGAAAAACCGCTGGACTACTGGGCACCCAAAAGGAAAGTGTGGCCGCAACTTGGGCCCAGTTTTTCAAATGGGGAAGCTGTCCTGCCGGCCAGGTTAATGTGGCGTCAGAGCGGGTGTTCAGTGGGGGCGGGGGCCATCGTTTAACCCCCCAAGGGGAACCGCTTGTCCCCCAAGGGGAAAAGTGGAACGACTGACCATTGGGCAAGAAGAATCAGGCGTGGGTCCCAGGGTTTCCACACCCCAAAAGCCTTGGCGTCAGTCTGGGGTTTAAAGTACCTGCTTCGCCACTATTCTGATGCAGCCACCCCCCTGATGCCACAATCTGTGACAGTTTCTCCATCTCCTACCACCACTTTACCAGGGAAATGTATTCCACCCACCCTCAACACTCTGTCCCTTGTCCCCTCAAAGACCCAAGCTTCGTTGCTGTTGCCATGACATCCACACTGTGCTTTTTGCCCCTGCCCGAAACCCCATGCTGGCTGTTTTGGGTGCCCGCCATGTCCTCCACACTGTGTCATTGTGCCCCCTGCCCCGACCTCATCCGCTGCCGCCGTGACCCCGCTCTCAGTCATTGTCCACTCTGTGGCTTCCTCGGGGTTTTGCCACCTCCAGAATGTCCCTTGTGCCCCTGCCGACCTCATCTTTCTGTGGCTGGGCCCCCGTCCCCCTTTCCCCACTCTTTTCCCCTAAAAATTCCACCTGAGCTCTCCTTGTTTTTTTTTTTCCCGCTTTCGCTGGCAAAGCCCTTTTTCAGGCTACATTCCCCCTTTAGTTTTTTTTTTGGGCAGTTTTGCCCTCTTAATGCCCAGGGGAAATTTTATAGGGGAAGCATTTCTAGACCGGCCCGGGAGTCATCTGAGGTCATACTAAAACACAACCTGTAAAGAAACCAAACCAAGCCCCCCCCCCCCCTCTGCATATTTAAGCATGGCCCCAACGTTCTAAAAACACCCTGCAGGGTCTGTGCACCTGGAAATAGCTGCTTTTTTAAAGCAATTTGGCCAAAGTAAATTTGGAAAAAACCCAAATTTTGTCGGAAAAAATTGGCAAGTGACCCCAATCGAATTTTTTTAAAAATTCGCCCATCTCTACATACGGCCCTTAGTGATTCCGTAATGTTTTTGTTTAATGTATCTGGAAACACAAGCCGTTTTTTGAAAAAATTTAAATTTAAAACGTTTAACTTCCCATGGGAAACCCAAAATTTGGGATCCTTTAAAATCTTTGCCAGGGATTGTAGCTGACATATGGTAACAAGTGAATATATTCCTTAGGATTACACAAAATAGTTTTTCTTTCCAAGAATTGTTATCACTTCCTGTTCATGTTAGAATATGACAATTTACAAATGCTCAGATAGAAATCAAAAGTCCCAAAAACACAATTTTCTGTTTTAAAGGGTTAAAATTGACATCAAACGGGTCACACTGGGCAGCTAAAGTTTTACAATATTCTGTATGGTCTGAACAAAATGTCAAATGTAAAGGACCTGATTGTTTGTTTCCTCCTTTTACAGGAAGCCAGCACATATCATATGTCGATGTGCATGTCATCATTTCCTCAAACGATCTGATGTGTATATAAACAATAAAGGTATTTAAGATGGATGGCTGGAAAAGGATCAGTGGACAACATGATAAGAACAAGAACAGAAACATTGTTTCCATAGTAGCTTTATAGACCCTGCTATTCCCCATAATTTGGCTTTTACTTAGTCATCACAGTCAACAGCAAACACATATTTTTTTATTACCTATTGGATTAATCCATTAAGTAACAAGTAATACAAATGACTTTTCTCTCTTTTGAGCACTGCTGCACATTATCCTTATGTTGGCTAACAGCCAGTAACTATACAGCCTAAAAGTAAAGTTTTGGTGTTTCTATATGAAGCTGAAAAAGGTAAGGGCTTGTCCCACTGCTCTGGTTATTTGTCGGTTTTTCAGAAAGTTTGCGGTTTTACAAACCATCTGAAAACCGACAAGCAACGCTCCCCATAGGCTTCAATGGAAAATTTGTGCAGCAGTCCCCACTGCTCGGACAGTTTTTTACACCGCTGGTGGTCCAAAAAACTTAAAACATGTTCATTCTTCCGCCCGGTTTTCAGGCGGAACATGAACATGTGTGTGCGAAGGGGAAGGGCTTGAATCCGCAAACCACAGAGAAAAGCCGCCCCCCTGCGTGACAAAAAAAGACCAAATACCGATCAGGATTTCCGACCGGTATTTGCTCTTTACCGTGTAAACGCACCCTAAGCGGGTAATCTGGCACAGTGAGTCCTTTTATGGATATAGAGGAGAGGGAGACTTGGTTATGGACAGTATGTACACTATATTGTTGATTTCACTTTATAGCTGTGCACTATATGTTTGGCACTAAAGATTATGTACTTCATGGCTGCTATAAGGGTTAGAGGGTTATATCTGTATACTATGTCGATGGCATACTTGGTTACTATGGCTTATGAGGTTTAAGAAATAGGGAGATATAGGACAACAAGTGGGGTAACATGTTTTAGTAAAGATAAAATAAACATTAGGCACAAGGTAACTGGCAGCAGTTCTATATAAAGGGATGGTGAGTTATATCTGTGATGTCTTACTTTACTTTGCCACACTTACCCTCATTGAGGATGTTAAAGAGGTTTTATCATCTCAGACATTTATGTAATATCACCAGGATTTGCAATAAATATCAGATAGGAATGGGTCCCACCTCTGTGACCTCACAAATACAATTGCTCGGCTATACTCAGAACTCTCATTGACATGAATGGTGAGTAAATACATGAGGGCGGCCACTTCACCATTCTGAGACAGGAGTTTCAGAGCCCATTTTCGAGATAGGTACAGGTCTCACCACATCAGATAAACCCTTTTGGTATGTTCACATAGCGCGTTCTGTCCGTGTGAACATACATTATTAGATGCATGGTTGGATCCGTTTATCAGATCCTAAACGGGCCCAAAGGCGCATCTAACAATGTGGAGTGTGATTTCCATTGCTTGCAATGTAAAACACACATCGGCGTTCAGACGAGTGATCGCCGATGTGTGTTTACTTGCGTCTTTCGGATCCTTCTTTCGCATCCGTTCTAAGAACTGACATGTCAATTCTTGATCCGAAAGATGCAGCAGGCGCTCTATTTAAAACTATAGAGTGTGATCCTGCTGCAGCCAACACGCATCCATATACGCACCTGCATGTTGGATGCGTGTTGCATGGATTTTGTGAACATACCCTTTAAGTCTTGAGAGAGAGAGCTTGCAAGAGCCTACTCCACTAGATACAATGTATCATTCCTGTTTAAAAAAAGTTGAGAGGTATGTGCTTCAGGCAGCAAAGACGGTCATCCCACGTAAATGGAAGACGACCAACCCCCCTTCCTTGGAAGATTGGGTGAATGAGGTTGCTCTCACACACTGAATGGAATAATTAGTGGCTAAATCAGATGCTGATATAACCAAATTTTCTCATACATGGGCCCCTTGGATGATCTACCAAGCCTCTACGGAATTTCGGGCCCTAACTCTTTAATCCCCGGTAGTCCCTTCGCGTCTCACCACTACTGATCATTAATGAATATGCGTGGGCATGATCGGGGGAGTGTCGGCACTGGGGGGCGGGAGGAAGCCAGGACTAAGAGATGTGTTGATGTGCGTGTGTTTTTTTTTTCTTTTGATCTTCTTTCACCTCCTCTCCTCTTTCCTCTATCTGTTTTAGAAATAACTGGGGGTTTCAGAGGCACATTCTCAAGTTGGTCTGAAAGAATGCCTATATCCTCCTGTTAGCAGAACTCATTCTTAATTTGTTTTAGTTTTGGATCCGCCTGTTGTGGGTCACCCATCTCTCTTGACCATCAAAGTGATGTGGACTCTTATACATTTAATGCTGTTCATGTATGTTGCACACATTTTTTCTGAGCTTTGAACTTGACATGGACTTCTCTCATATTTGCAACAACTTGTTATTTCCACTTTGGTGTATTGTTTGTTACACTTTGTTATAATCTGAAAAATCCAATAGACCTTTTAATGATTAAAAAAAAAAAAGAACGATGAGAGGTATTTATATAATTCATCTCAGTTTTCTGCTATGGCAGAATCTACCCTGGGTAAAGTGGTCAGCTAACGGGAATTTGCTATGGCGAACAATGCAATAAGTGCATGACTTTTACAAATATTTGAATTGCATAGTGGGTTAAATCTGCAATCTGTGTAATTGTGTCACACATGTTTAATAGGCCTTATTATCAGGTGTAGAACTGACTCCTCTTACTGATCTTTGTGAAATGTTTTACTCTGATGATGATGATAATGTGTTCCTTCCTTCCAAAAGGTAAACTGAGGTCAGCAGATTACTGACATAGATAATAATCAAATCTTCATTTCTGTAAATCATAAAGAAATACAGCATCATGCATAAAAGTGGCCCCTGATCTTAACATATTACCAAATGGTGCCTGAGATTACTGTTTTGGATAATTCCCATCCCTCTATACAAGGTCTTATAGTTAGGACAATTTACAAGGAATATTCAGAATTTATATTATAACAAATCCTACACATGACAAGCCACAGCCTAACAAACCCCACCCATAATAAACAGTACTCTTTTAAACCACGACCTGTCAAAGGAGAATTGTCCCTTTGAATTTTTTTTTAAATGTTAGCCACTTTGTTCATAGCCATGACCTTGATCAGATCAGAAACGCTTTTATGTATAGTAGTCACCATAAAGACAGGGTTTTTCACCCTTTTTCTGGCGTACAATGCACCTAACTGAGCAGTGTACAATGTATAATGCGCCTAACGTATGTGTTAGATGCATTGTTCGCAAGACTCGACACTTTCAAATGCGTCTAACATGAAGGGGTGTTCTGGGGCTTTATGGAGGTGTGTCACACCACATTTGTAAGATTAGACGCGTATATGAATGTGGTTCGGCAAAACTAGGCGCATTACTGCTCAAACAAGCAAACCTATTTCAATGTGGTCTGCCTGAGTCTGAGGAGTCGAAGTGAAGCTAGATTTGCTGTAAGGGGCAAAAATGTCCTTATTTCTCAACTTACACCAGTACAGTAATAAAAAGTAATTTATTATAATTCTCAAACTGTATAAAATGTAATTATTTAAATTTAATGAAAAATGTAATTATATAAAATTAATATATAAATATATAATATCCCCAAAATATAGAAATATCTCCTATAAAATGTATTTAAAATTCATAGAATCTTAGAATAATTTTACATTAAATAACCCACTGATCATGTTCATGTTTTTATATTTTATAATTTTACTACATTAAATTTGAAATTTATGTTTTCTACTCTCACCCTTTACTCTCCATACAGCAAGAGCCAGCACAGCACAGATATTACTGGGACTTGTGGTCCTCCAAGCAAGATCAGTATCATAGTTTCTGTTCACTGACATGCTAGTCTAATGATTTTTCTCTTATTTCCAGCCTGTCTATAACCTTAATACATGCTAGGGGCATTATTTATGTGCCTAAGTTCCGTAATGTGCCTAACACATAGGCGAGGCGCGTTGAACTTTACACATTATTTATGAACGCACAAAAAACACTACATCAGGCATATTATACACTGAAAATGAGATTCGACTATTCACTTTGACGTGCCTTCCTTCATACATGTTGCCCTTAATGATTTTTTATGAATAGTCACAAAACATTACTAGACTTTTCTGACTACTAGACTGAGTGGCATCTAAATAACTAAAAGCAAAATAAACTGAACCCATGCCATTCTGGTGAGAGAACACCTAGAGGAAGGGCTTTATTCCTGTATTTATTTTTACAATGAATAGTTTCTGTAAATCTGTTTATTAGCCCTCATAAATGATAATTTATTGATAGACACTATCTGGAGCTCCATCAAGACCACAATGTGCATGGGAAAAATGGCTGCCAGTGCTGATGCAAGTAGTATTATAACAGAGAAGACACCATTGCTCTACTGAAGGATCTCTTTAATTATCAGCCCCCCCCGACAAGGACATACTTTATACCTCTATGCTTTCTACAAATTAGCTTTTTAGTAGTTTCCTGGTTGATTTGGTAGACTGTTAAACTATTATTGTGTGCAGAACTTTCGGATAGACATAAGGCTATTATGATCCCTTTTTTTGGAGTTTTGAAATTACATCAATACAGTCAAGATGAAGCAGTTCAAAGACCAGATTTAGAATTATAAAGCATTCCGGTTTGAAAATTTGTTTTGGAAGCATGAAAAAACTCTAACAGGATAATTAAGTACAGAAATAAAAGCTTAATTCATAAAAGGGCAGATTTTCCATTTGTCAATCTGTAGTCAGTTAAGTGCAGAATTTGAAAAAAACAAAAGTATGCATTTTAGGAAACTAAACAAGAAGACGGAAATGTTAAAGCAATGTTAATGCTTCAACATCTAAATAGTAATTACAGATCAAAAACCCCTCTACCCATTTTTGAGATATGACTATATTGATTTAAATTGACATTATATCAACTGGTTAAAAACCTAAATCTGAGCTCTTATACCAAGTTAGTCAATAACTGTTCATTTAAGTTATAAAGAGTAAGGCTATACTGTATATCCACTGCATACATCTTCAGTCGTTTTTTCAGCGTTTTTCGTTTTCTAAAACTGCTGAAAAAACGACTGAAAACAGGTCCTATAGACTATAGACTATTCTATAGTAAAAGCATTCTGTAGTCTCCACAGAATGTTTTTGCTGCTGGTCGTTTTTTTAAAAGTTGCAAAAAACGACAGAGCAGGGCACAAAATTTACTATTGGAGTCTATGTAAAGCGGCAGACATTTTTTGGCACGTTTTTTTGGTGCATTTTTTTTTGCAGAAATCCATAGCAATTATAATCTTTTGCATTTCTGCAAAAAAAGTGTCAAAAAAGTGCAAAAAACGCAAAATGCACCAAAAACGGTTGTTTTTTCAGCAGCTTTTGACAGGTAGTGGACAAAAAAACTCAGTTTTATGAACGTCTTTATGATTTGGTTTTCAGTGAGTTTTTTGTCCAATGTCGTGCAGATCTAGCCTGAGAAATACGTATTATAGGCCTATATGATATTATTGTAATATGTTTATCACAGGACTTAGTTCAGTTTCTAAAGCTGCTCTTTAAGCCACAAATATGTTGCAACTCTTTTGCTTTGCATGACAGCTATTATTAGCATGAAGAAGACCAAAAAGAGATATGACATATTTCCAAAGAAACTTCTTCAATGGTCTGCATCCAGTGTCTCTATACAACTGTTGGGAAATTACAAGTCTACACACGCATACACGTTGAAGATTGTCATGGCATGATGGGTCTTATGCTTGCATAACAGATGGAGTTTCTTTACCACTACTATCAGCCTGTACTGCAGAAATCTACAGATCCTTATATCCCCCATTCAAAATTCAGCTTTAGAAATCAGCAGTTGGGATGAAAAGTTGTGCAAATTATAGTATAAAATGAAGAAGTTCATTTTTGGAAAATTCTGTTGGGCATCCAAATTCTACTTAAATACATGCAGTATAGTAAATACAGTAAATTAGCTTTTGTGAAAATTAAGGGGGACATGTATGAAAACTGTCTTGGTCTAAGACTTTTCTTGTTGCCCTTCAGAGCACCCCTTTCATTTCCTATAGTGCTCTGAAAAAATGAAAGGGGCGCTCTGATTGGTTGCTAAGTGCAACAAGAAAAGTCTAAGACCAAGACAGTTTTCATACATGTCCCCCTAAGTGACTAATTTGAAGGCTATGTTCACACAGGGTAATTTCGACGCGCATCTCACCGCGTATTTGCGCTCTAATACGAGCGAGAGGTGCACTGAAATTACGGTAATCCATAGTTCTCATAGAGCTATGGATTACGCCTCCTCTCTCCGCTCGTACAATCGTATTGTACGCGCAGAGAGATAAGTGACATGTCAATTATTCGCGGCGAATATGAATGTCAATTGGGCCGGCGGGCTACCGCCTCCCCTCCTCCCCTCTGTGCCGCGGGAGTACGCGCTGATCAGCACGAGCTCCCGAAAGACACAATGTTACTGTACTGTTCGCGCCGCAATACATCGTGTGAACATAAGAAGAGTTCCTAATAAGAATGAGAAGTGATAGGTGCAGAACTAGAATTTTTAGGGCTCCATAGCAAGATAATATGGACCCTACCACCTAATGGTAGGAAACTGAAACAGCAGCATACAGCTACTATTAAAAGTATAAATCATATCATTAGTAATAAAAACATCAAGGATCTTTTACCTGATGATTTGTTCTTTTACCTGATGATTTGTTCATTCTAAGTGCGTTTTTGATGCATGCTTATATTTTTTTTTTGGAAAACTAAATAAAAATTTACATTTAAAAAAAAAAAAAAAAAAAATATCAAGGAAATCACATAGTAGTGCCAGAAAGCAAAAGTCCACCACTTTTTTATTCCTCAAATAAATATACATTGTCCTTGCACCTGAGTGGTCCCCTTAAACCTCTGGACTCCATAGTGGCTGCTAGGGTTATAGTTACTCAGTGGGTAAAAGGATTAATTTTAACACCCCTCCCACACACACAAATCACTCACATTTCGACTTTCAATTAATTCTCAAATTAGATATAAATGTGTGATAGATGCAGGTTCCACCTCCAGATGAAGTGTCTGCATCCAGAAGAATACTGAGCAGAGAGATGGCCAGGATTACACCTCAGCTGTTTCGCTTATTCTTGCCACCTTCTGTTAATCTCTGCCTAGTTGTGGTCTGCAACCATCCCATCAGACAGGAAAGGGGTTGGGAGACCCCCATTCTGGAGATGGGTGCTGGTCCAAGTAGTGGGTCCCGCACATATTAGACATTACGGGCACCATGTATGAATGGGGCTGCGGCAGATATCTGCCATCTTTTCAGCTTGATATCAGATGCAGCCCCATTCATACATGTTTAAATCTCCCGCGGGGCGGGGTGTACTAGAACCGTAGCGAAGCTACGGCATTTCTAGGTGCACTACAGCTGGAACAGGTAGAGAACTTTCAAAGTGGATTACCTGAACCAGAAATGTCGTTTTAGCACTAGAATGCGCCTGATTTATGACCCGCTGTAGAGCAGGTTAATAAATCAGGCGCATTCTATGCCTTTAATATGCGCATGAAATTTGGCATTCACACGCCAAATTTCATGCATGTCGCCCTATAGGTATAGCCTGAGGATGTACCAAAATTTTCTCAAATTGGAATAACCCTCTAATGCACATTCTTGTAGTTTCTATATCCATTTTTTTTACCTTTCACTTAGTTATGGAGAGGTGTCCCATATTTAAGAACTGCATTTTACATCCAGAGAAGATCTGGGCTTCTCTGCCTCTGGAGGACACATTGGGGCACATTTACTATAGTAATTTTTGCCTTATTACTGGTGCATATGCTTCCTTCCACACTTATTATGAGTTGTAGGCAGTGTTTAGGCTCTTTTTCCCTGTCTCAAAAGGGGCATGTCTTCACAGAAAGGGCATAGTGTAATATGTGATGCCCTAAGCCAAAAAATATTTACTGCAGTGATAAACTAAGAAAACTAATAATGGTGAAATCAGAAAAAGTGTCAAATGTATTGTGCAGCATGAGCCAATAGGGTAATCCTGGCACATTCTTAGACAGTCTAGTCTAGGTTTAAAAAAAAACCTCACAAACATAAATCTAATTTTGCCTATTTGGGTTAAATTTGTAGCAAAAATTCACAGTGAAGAAAAAAACCCAATTAAAAAATAACTTTTACTTGATATGCCTTAAAAGAATGCCCTCCAAAATGGAGGACCCACAGCAACAAACACCAATATTTTGTTCTCCTAGAGAGGAAGAAATGCTGGTTCCTCTAAATCTAAATATCCAATATAGTGGTACTGACCCAAGGGGTGAAAATTGCCCCCCTCGGCGGAGTAGTCGCCCCAACAGGAGCGGCCCCACCTATTGAGAGCGCACCCTAGGTCAGACCCCTTAAACAGTTCCTAAAAGGATACCAGCAGGACTCCCATATGTGCTATAGACACTCTAGGAGAAACAATTCTAAACCCATAAAATCATTCTTTTTAGTCACATGTACAAAACAAGAAAAAAAACAAAAACACAAAAACAACGTTCTGTTGTATCATTGATTCAGAAACCTGTGTGATTTGTTCAAGACCCGACGCGTTTCCCCCAAAAATTCTATAGGGTTCATCAGGGGTAACAAGAGAACATTTAGCCAAAAAGACTAAAATCACAGCATACATAGACTAATAGATAAAGATACTTAGCAATGATATCCTTAATGGTGGTAATGCCGTCAAGATAATCCAATAAGATACAGAATGATGATGTGTCTGATGCCTCAGTGTGGACGATACTGCCATGCATCCATGCTCCCCATGGAGATCTTTAAAGTGGACACCACCGGAAGTGATCTCACAAACCAAAACATCACTTCCTGTCTCCTCCCCCCGCCCCCACCCACGGAGATCAATTCAGGCCCGCAGAGGGAGTAGAGATTTCTCATTCCCAGATAGTTCACATGGGAAGAGCAGGTCGCCCCCTTTTGGTGGATAAATGGGGCGTCTACCGTCACTAACACCACATAACATCGCTGCAGAGGTGCGACAGATGTACATGCGCAGACACCGTTCAGAGCACAACGCGACTCGACGGTGCAACATCCCAGCGCCAATATAAACATAATAACAGCGAACATATATGCATACTTTGCTGTATAAAAATCATCCAATCTAGACAGATGAGTGTAATAGATAGAGAGGGAAGCATAAAGCATCGCCACCTGAGGATCATAATCAGATAATAAAAGATCAGAATAAATGTGTTGGTGGACAATCCTGTCCCTATAAACCAACACTGGCACGATCACCAAAGTGAACCTTCATACCTTTAGGATATTATATAGATATAGAAAATATAGTTAAAACACCTTTGTCATAAACAATAGATATACGGCTATACCCAGTACATAATTGTAAAAATATACTGTAGTGAACTCATTTGGATATATAAAGTAAAAGTTATTTTTTAACTAGTCTAGGTTTACACTAAGTATTAGATAGTATTCGTAAATACGCCCCATTGAATTACTACTTTATATGGCCAGAACATTTCAATAAAAAAGTGTGTTTTCTTTTAGTGGAAAAACAGCAAAGTGTAAACTAGCATTAAGCTTATCATTCTCAGGATCCCCATAGATCATACAGGGATAGTATATCCTTGCAATGTGCCATAACTTTTTTTTTTGTCATGGAAAAAAACTGGAAATTGCTGGGGTCCCAGTAGCAGTACGTTCTATAATCAGCTTATTTTTTAAGGATCCATCTAACAAAAAGATTTGCCCAAAGTGGTCAACGCCTATAACAGCTACAGCTCCTGTAGCTAATACAGTTTGAATTTTCAGGAGGTTTCAGATTGCATTATATTGTATTCTGTGATTAAAGTGCATTTGCAGGGTCTGCCTCTAATATAAAAAGACTGACCACTCTACCTAAATGATCCACAAGCATTAAAGGAGTTTTCTCAGCACAATGATTAGCTTTTAACATGTAGGGAAATATAAATGGCTATTTCCAAAATACATTGCTGTTATTATTTTGCTTTGGTCAGGAGATAAATAAGATTTTATCTCCTTTCAGAGTACACAAATTTCTCTGGTTACCAATCATCTATCTGCTCTATCTCTTATCTGATTGCTTCCCACAAGATGCCTTCAACCATAGTGAGTCACTCCCTGCAGAGTCATATCTCTAGCAATGGAGTTTGTTTACTTAAAGGGGTTGTCTCGCTACAAAGAATAGCTTTCAAATTGTAGGGAACACAAAATAAAGACATTTTCCAAATATATCGCTTTGTTCCTCTGTTTTCCCTAAGGAGATACAAGTGAATTTATGACCTCCCTGGCTATTTGAGTTCCCTCAGTAACTGACCTGTAAACAATTCTCCCCCTGCTGTTTGTTCAATGAGATAACAGTGAGTGAGGTCATCACACAGGTCATGGCAGTGTCCTGTGCTGCTCAGCAGTAAAAAGCTTGATTTATGTAAAATAAACAGAACTGTAATTAGGGCTTTTGTTTTGGGGATCAGATAAGAAGTCCTGTTAGTAGTTTGAGAAGCTAATCTGATCTAAATAGCATATGAAAGCACAGCACAGCATGGAGCTGTACAAGCACAGAGCTGTATGCAAATGAGTCAGTCTGAACCAGGAAGTGACAGAGTATTTCATTCATGCATCCTTCGAAACTCTGAAGGGAGACAACTCCTTTAAGTAAATGACAAGATTTCACCCATTAGAGCTCTGTAGCTTTATGCACTAGAGTTTATAAATCTCCTGCAGTCATGTCATTTTAACAGGCACAGCTAAGAACAGGAGAACGGGTATTTCAATCACTGCACTCTCCACAAGGAGCCGCTCGACCATGGTGAGTCACTCTCTGCAGGGTCATATCTCTATCAGTGGACTTTGTTTACTTAACTAAATGAAAAGCTTTTACCCTTTAGAGCTATTTATCCATGTGCACTACAATTTATACATCTCCAGCAGTCATGCCACTGTAATAGGAATAGCTAGGAAAAACAGAGCTGATATGCCATTCACTGCCATAGAACCACCCAGAGCCTGATCAGGAAGTGTCTAGAGTCTAAAGCTGGCTGTGGCTCTGTGAAATTGTGTAGTGAGAAAACTGCTTTAAGTATATTAAAAAAATGCTCATATTGCAACACATAGGGCCATATGTATGAAAACTGTCTAGGTCTAAAATTCACTTTGTTGCCCATAGCAACCAATCAGAGCGCCCCTTTAATTTTATATAGTGTTCTGGGAAAATAAAAGGGGCGCTCTGATTGGTTGCTATGGGCAACAAAGTGAGTTTTAGCCCTAGACAGATTTCATACATGTGGCCCTTAATGAATAAATTCCAGAGTTCCAGAAGATTTCCCCTATTTCAGGAGACTCCTATACTATTTTTGATAGTAAACAATTACAGAAAAACTTATTTCATATTTATCATTAATATTGCAGTAATAGCTTTGACTAATGAATGCAAAACTAGTAGATACCGCAGTGTTTAAAATATAATGGAGATAGTCAACTGACTAAGTTTCTGCATATATACTATCCAATCTCAGCAGCACACTACTAGCACTAAAAAACAATAAAAAAGAACATAGGAATTTTTGAAGAAGCATTTCTTCTACTTTGAATACATGGAAAATTTTAGGTTCTTAGTGTACATTATTGATCAAAGCTATATAAGCCCACCTGTCATCGGCAAGGCGATCTCAGTTGGTTTCTGTATATTACAGGACCTATACAAAGCAGTGTGAAAGCTTAATCAATGGGTTAAGAAGCACTAAAAAAAATGGATCCTACAATAACAGTATATGTTAAAGCAGGCATCCTCAAACTGCGGCCCTCCAGCTGTTGGGAAACTACAATTCCCATCATGCATTTATATAATCTATAACAGTGGGATGATGGGAGTTGTAGTTTCCCAACAGCTGGAAGGGCCGCAGTTTGAGGATGCCTGTGTTAAAGTATATGTTAACCTATTTCAACTTCTTGATCATTGATTAGGGAAGCTGTTTACAAGTACAATTGCTCTTTCTCTTTCAGTAGCTCCACCTGTTGTTCAAAGTATGTAACACTGAGCATATCCACTGTCTGAGTGGGGTGCTATTGGACACACATGCTCAGTCACTCTCTCGGAAACTGATTTTATCCAGATCCTGCCCCAGTAGAGCAGATTAGCAGCGGCACCAAAGGGAAAATATGAAAGCAAAAGATAATGCAAAATTTATTTTTTATGTTACAAACACTGTAAATCACTTTAAAACATCTATTAGCAGCATTTAAGGACTTTTGGTATGAAAATGATTACTGGGATAGCCCTTTTAAAGATTTTTCACACAGGACCAATAACCTCATCTCATACTAAACTGAAACTTATGAGGACATGAGTCAAAGCACTTTTTTGATTTCATCATCAGCTCTGAATAAATGTCTTATGTCTTCTCTATTAACTTCAAGGGTGAAGACGGTTTTGCAAAGACGTCAGAAAAAAATATAGTTCCCCATAACAGAAGTGGTTGGTCTTAATTATATTTTCAGTGTTACTGGAGAGATGTTCTGTCTTATACAGTAGGATTCTCGGTTCTAAATTGAGATAACTACTAGTCTTGAAAAAATAGCATTTGGTTTAAACCTGAGACTTTAGTGAAAAATTGATTGTCAGGTAAAAGGGAATATGGCCTTTAAATCATAGCAACTTAGTTTTCAAATAGACCAGGTATTGTTAAAGGGGTTTTGCCACAAAGTAAAATTGACGTGGGAAACTTGCAAACTAAATAATAAACATTTTCACTGTTGTGGTTTTAGCTGCTCCTTTAGTGATCCTTTGTTTACAACTTGTCTCCAGGGGATGCGGCCAGGGCTGAGAGCTCCTCTGTCCTGGTCAGACATGCTCAGACATCACTTCTCCTCTCAGGCAGCTACTGAGTGTTCAAACCCCAGGTGCTGTTACTCTCCTCCTGTCCTCTATACTCCTTAATAATTAGTCAAAACCCTGCTGGGTCACATGATATGCAATTCAAACAAATCACACACGCCCCCTTCTGAGCATACAGAGCTGAAGAGCTGGATGCAGGAGGTATGAAATGAGATTGTGGCAAATCCCCTTTAAGTCAGATGATCTGCATTCAGTAACATGCATTAGCATTGTTTGGGACTTTAGCTCACTGCAAGCCGCTTTCCAAGCTGCAGTCTCTTCAGTCAGTACTCCAGTCTTTAGACATGATCCTCATTGTAGGCTCTATGTATACAACTAGTGTTGCTCAAATAGAGCCCTGTTCGGCTTGAGTCCACAAAACTTGTGAAAAAATTCAGGTTCAGGACATTCCGAACTCAGCTTAAGGATTTTTACTGGCTTTTTAAGGGTTACCTTACTATTTCAAAATGTCCCCAGTACCTTCTGGCTAACGGTGTGGCCTAACTTCTGGTTAGAGTAACCTTGTCACTTCAGTTGGGTTGTCACTTTTGGTCGACATATCTAACAATAGTGATATCAACTGGAGGTGATGCTATGCCTGGAGTGAAGAGGTGACATTGGAGTAGAAATTAGGCCACACAGTGAGCGAAAATTGACCCCAGGCATTGGGAATGGTAAATTAACCCTTAAAAGCCAGTACAAAACCCGAACCCTAATTCTAATCCCATTTTAGTAGCCACCACTTATATTTGGGTGGAATTCAATGGTGATCCAAATGGGAAGTACAACACTATATAAAACAATGACACTTCCATCAGAAAAGGGTATTTTTGTTAAAACCGATATTCCAATATTTTTTAAAGAATTTTTGGCAGTCCCATACAAACAAATTGAATATAAAATACAAAAAATACATATAATTACATATAAAATACTGTCCTTTTCTAACTGTAAAATCTTCGGAATGGCAGGGAAGACTGATGTCACTTTACTTCAGCTGCAGCTTATTGCTAAATAGTCTAATTACAAATAGTAGGTAATAACAGAATTGCTCTATTGTTCTTTTGATGGTCGTTACCTAATGACCTATTGGCCTATTCTAATCTTAGACTATGTTCACACGGCGTAATTGCGGCGCGTACAGTACGCGCCACAATACCCCTGGTGATTTGGGAGTCGCGTACTCCCGAAGCACGGGGTGACCGGCAGCCCGCCAGCCGAATTGACATGCATTACGATCGTATTGTACGCGTGGGGGAACGAAGTGTAGTCCATAGTTCTCTATGAGAGCGATGGATTACTGTAATTGCGGCGCGCATTTTGCCGTGTATTAAGCGCAAATATGCGGCAAAATGCGTGCCGAATTTACACCGTGTCAGTACCTAAAAGAGAAATAAGGTAATCTTTTTCTCAACTGGGGATGAGGTTTCTTCACACAGGTGTTGCTGATAATACTTACACTTCTCAGGACATAGCCTGCCTGAAAGAAGGTATCAAGTAATCCTCTCTCTGCTGTGCTATCAGAGTTCACAGAGGGGAAGTCAGAAAGAGTAACTTTTAAAAAAAAAAACAGCCAATAAATAAAAATGTATAAAATAGTCACATATTGCTTGTGTGAAAAGAAAAATCTTGATGGTAGTGTCACTTTAAAGATCTGTATTATAAAGGTGTCCAGGCATTCTACTGTGCTATCACTTATTATTATTGATATTAGTGTTATGCTTATTACTATCATTACGTGTTTGAAATGAGTTTTCCGGCCCCTATAAATTACGTTTAAATGGGTCCAGACTACATAAATCTAGAAAAAAAGCTATATTTACCTAACTGTCTCCTGCTACCGCCACTCTGAAGCCTCCTGGGATCTCCTGCTTTCCACTCCAGGATCCTATTCTTGACACACAAAAGATGCTCGCTCTCCATTCACTCACAATGGACCACAGTGATCTTTTGTGTGTCAGCACGAGACCCTGAAAGTGCAGCAGATAGGATCCTAAGAAGTGTCAGAGCGGCAGCGATATGGGGCAGCTGTGTAGGTATAGCATTGTTTCTTTTTTAATGCATGATTCCTCGATTTGAACTTTATTTTTCAGGACAACCCTTTTAACTCCTTAACTGACATTCTTATGCATTACACTTTCTACAGCCTAAGTTAACCCTTGGTTAGACACGTTGAACATTTTTACAGCATGATAGGGTTGTCACTGATGACCTAACTGTGGTTAATTAGAATATATTGTCAAATTATCAATCCTGTAAAATCTTTGCCATCTTCATAAATGGATCAGGTAAAATTGCACACTATTGTCCGCTATGTCTGTTCTCAGGATATTGGCTGTTGTTTGAGGCAATCTATATTTTGTCTATAGAGCAAAAGACGCAAAAAAGGGGCAGCTTGATTCCCCCATGGTTGTTTTTTTATTCAGTCACCTCTAGATAAATTAAGTTATTCTGTTGATAAGATGCATACATACATTTTATTTCATTCAAACCCCTTCTTTTTATTTTTTAGGATCATTCCCCATAGAGAACTTTTTTCAGTTTTATTCAAAAGGGGGTTCATGATCGTTTTAACTAGATAGAAAATTCCAAAATTTTTAAAAATATTATAGTATTTTAAACCCCAAAAGGGTTTGCTTTTGCTATGGCCCTCAACCTTTCTATTTTGGACACAGAGAGAAGTACAGGGTAGCAGTATGTCTGTGTGTTAGGACTAATTCCTACAAGCTGTTTTTCATCAAGGTCAATTACTTACAAAAAGTACTGTGTGGCATCATGCTGACTCCAAACTGTGTCAGTCTAAGCTTCCTATGGTTTGTAATGCTATCATACTTTTCAATGTTCTATTGTTCCCAAGACATGCTTCATTTCAAATGAAAGCCAAAGACAACCAAGGAGGTATTTTATTTATTTTTTTTAGGCTAATTGAATGAAAAAAGTGGGTTTTTGGACTTAAAGGAACGGGATTGCATTTGCAATTGGGTTTTAGTCTACAGCTCACGCTATTGGTTTGATACCCACCAAATGTAAAATTATTCCTGCTTGGGGTCTCTAAATAGGTAATTCTTAGTACAGTTCGCATCTTCTTCAAGATATACTCTTGGAATCCTGATTGCAACCCTCACCCGCTGGCACATTTACCCTATCTAATGAATATAAATATTAGATAGTTATCGATCTATAGTGCCTTTGATAGCCGATACTTTGTATCTTTATCTTTTATATTGCTCCATTTAAAATAAATAAAAAAGACAATTTACTGTTAGGCCGTGTTCACACGGCTTGATCCCGACGGATTTGTGAGCCGTATTGGCTCACAAAACCGCCGGAATAAGGGGGGGACGGGGGGCGGGGCCCGGAGCGCGGCGGGGGGCGCCGCTCCCCCCCCCATAGACAATGCATTTTTTTACGGGGCGTCCCGCCGTAAATAATGTGCATGTCCTTTCTCCCCCCCCGCGGGGGGGATTTTTCCCGAGCGGGGAGGGCGACGGATTCCCCTTTCTCTATGAGAGCAGGGATTACCCTAATTGTGGTGGGTTGGGCCCTATGCGTGTAAATCCGGGGCCCCCATCGGCGCCAATCCCCCCAAAATAAGCCGTGTGAAGGGCCTTACGCGCAACTGCTTTGTTTGGTGGTTACACTAGACTATAGGTCTGTTTAGAAATTATGTTAAAGGAACACTACGGTTAGAAAGGAGTATTTTTGTTAAAAACAATGCTCCTGGAAATGACTGCAAACTGAGCTGATTAGAAAGGTGAAACTTGAGAACATTGGTGGTCCTGCTGCATACTGGTACAAATACATATGCACATTTATGTAAATTGTCAATTCCAATCAATTTTAATTGTGTTTCCAAATTTAGTGACTTTAAGGGCCTTATGCATGAAAACTGTCTAACAGTAAGACTGTCTTTGTTGCCCATAGAAACCCCATTTATTTAGAGCAATATATGAAATGAGCTCATTCTTAGTGCTAGACAGTTTTCATACATAGGGCCCTATATTTTTATAGCAGAAAATGGTTATTTTTGCTTGTGTTGGAGGTGGGTTATTTCACATTTGTTGTTGTTAAATTGCTTTCTCCAGAGACATCAAAATGGAATAATACCATGCGCTAAACTATAGCGGTAGCAGCAGGGGCGCCGCTAGGCTTTTTTAAAATTTGGGGGGCTCGGGGCCCCGAAAAAAAACCCCCTTGCCCCGAGTCTCCCCCGGGCCCCGGCCCTGCCCGGGCCCCTGGAGCACCCCTGGCCCTAAGCTGAATGGGGGTCCGCTGGCGGAACACTAGCTGGGGGCTTCGGGAGGGAAAAGCGAGCGCCCCCCTGCCCCCGCGACAGTGTCGGCCCCCGCAGGTCCACACAGGGGGGCCCCGGGTCCTCCAGCGCGAGGCCCGCCCGGCCCCGGCCCCCCGCCGGCAGCGTCGCGATGTTTGGGATGAAACGCGCGCTGCCTATCCTGGGCGCACAGCGCGTCAAGCCGTGCCCCGGACTGCCCGGGGGCGCGGGCTGAAGAGGAGGGGACTCCCCCGGGGGATTTAAAGGTGAGATGAATGTTGTTATTTTTAACGGGGGTTTACCTGCCTCAGTCCCCCCCATATACTGCCTGTCCCCCTATAATCCCCTTCCCTGTGGCCCACATATCCCTCCTGTGCCCATTAAGCCGCCTGTGGCCCCATAAACTGCCTGGGCCCCCATACCCCTGCCTGGGCCCCCAATCCCTGCCTGTGGGCCCCCATATACTCCGTGGCCTCCAATCCCGCTGTGCCCCTATTTTTCCTCCCCCGGGCCCCAAAACTGCCCTGTGGCCCCATACCCCCTCCTGTGGCCCTCATAATGCCTGTGGCCCCCATATAGCCGTGGCCTCCATACCCCTCCTGTCCCCTATATCCTGCCTGTGGCCCCCAAAAACTGCCTTTGGGGGCCCCCATATCCCTGCCCGTGGCCCCCCAAATCCCTCCTGGGCCCCCTTTCCCCTCCTGTGGCCCCCCATACCCCTGCCTGTGGCTCCAATCCCTGCCTGTGGCCCCCATTGCTGCCTGGGGCCCCCATATGCGCCTTGGCCCCCATACGCCTGCCTTGGCCCCCATACGCCCTCCCTGTGGCCCACCAATGCTGCCTGGCCCCTTTAAATACCTCCCTTTGGGGGCCCCCATTACTGCCTGTGCCCTTTTAAACCCCCCGGGGCCCCCCATAACGCCGTTCTCTTATCCCCTGCCGGGGGGCCCCCAAACTTTCTGGTCCCTAATACCTGCCTGTGGCCCCCATATACCCCCTCATGACCCATTACTCCTCAGGACCCTATTTTCTGCCTCAGTGCCCCTAAAAACCTTCTTTTGCCCCCTAAAATTGCCCCCGGCCCCCAATACTCCTTGGTATACGCCTCATCCCCTATTACCTGCCGTGGCCCCTTTATACTGCCGTGCCCCCCCTAATCTGCCTTTGGCCCCAAACCCTGCCTGGGGCCCTAAACCTCCTGTGGCCCCTATATATCTGCCTGGGGCCCTATATATCTGCCTGGGGCCCCATATATCTTCCTGTGGCCCCATATACGCTTCAGGCCCCATATACCAAAGGGGGGATGTATACCTAAAATTAAGGCTTGCTGGAAATTGAGGGATTCTAAGATTTTTGTTCCCAAATCCCCCGGGGACAAGTATTGGCCGGGAGCAATGCTTGAAGGTGTGAAAACCGGATGGAGAAGAAAAAGGGAAAGTGAACGACGCTGATCAGAAAAAGACTCTCCGGTATCACTAAATGTAACTGCAGTGTAATCACTTATATGTCTGCAGCCTAATAAACTATTTCTACCATATTTGGGCACTGTTTGGGGGTGGGGGAATGTCTTCAGACCTGTGTACAGCTGATAGCAATGGGGGGTTGGTTGGTCGGGTCTGGGAGGGTTTATTTTAGCCTTTGAGTAATAGTTTTTGGGGGTTGGTTTTGTAGAGGGTTTTGTAACAATCACTTTTGGTAGATTTGCTCCCTGTGTAGGTTATTTTTTGGGGATGTTTTTGGGGGATTGTCAATGAAGGGGAAAGTTCTGGGGAAAAAATAAATTTGTCTTTGGGGATTTTTACTGTACAGTGACTGCTAAGGAAAGGACGGGACTGTGTGGGGTGTGCAAAAATTAGAGTGACAGGAACAGAAGGTTTTTCTCTGTAAAAAAACATCCGCCTTTTCACAAATAGGGCGCTAAAAAAATTCGTGTGAACCCCAGCGCCTAAAGCCCAGAAAAACACAAAGGGGCCCGATCCCCCGATGTTTTTAGTACCCTAGCAAATCGTCCCCCGTTGTTAGCAGCCAAGATTAGGATATGGGCGTCCCAGAAGTCTGAGGGGGGCCCACTTTGCTAGGTTCAAAACATTGTATTTATTTTGTTGTTGTAGAGGGAATTGGACAAAGGTTATATGTGGCTTTGTCATAAATTATTGCTGTGGTTTGCTTATGCAGTTTTATTAGTTTCTTTTCTTAGTCATTGGATGGTTGGGCCCATCACATTTTACTGTGTGACCCTATGGGTATGTTCACGCTGGCTAATTGCGGCGCGTATTTCGCAGCGTATTTGCGCTCTAATACGGGCGAGATGCGTGCCGAAATTACAGTAATCTGTAGTTCTTATAGAGAACTATGGATTAAGGCCTCCTCATTTCTGGGAGTCCCGCTCGTGGACAATACAATCGAATGTTAACGCACGTGGAGATATAGTGACAAGTCTCGTTACTTGCCTGTAAAAGTAATAGCTTTGAATAAAATACGGCGGGAGTAACGGGGGTAAACATCGGGCGTACTGCCAAAGCAAACCGTCCGGCGTGAATTAGCGGGCCGCGTGAGCAGTAATCGCTGCCCAATCACGGCCATGTGAACATAGCCTAATGTGGCTTGTTATACCACCACTTGGAACATACATTTTAAAAACAAATAATGTAAGTTCAGTATAGTTGAAACTTAACCAGTATATTTCAGTCAAAAATGTTACTAGATTTATTAATGACCTGGGTAGTGACCACTTAATTTAAAGTTTCTGTATGAACTACTGCTATTGTAAAACCAGTGCACGAACCCTTCTATTAAATGGGGCAATCTAGAAACATAAAATAATTCAAGAAGCCATCAACAACACATCCATGTCAGCTTTTTTCACATTATTTTGAGGGGGTATGTACTTGACAAAACCAAAGGCCACAGACACTCCATTAATATCTTCTTAGGGGTACAATAATAAGTTACATTAATAATATAACGAACTAATATACAGATAATATATTATAGATGTTTTTGGTACATGAACGAATAATTAACACATATAGAAAATAAAAGTAATTCTATTTGTATTATGACAGAACACGCCTGACAGCAGATAAACAGTACACCTTTATAAACCTGAACATAAAAATCTGTTTGTACAGATTAAAGCCTACCTCTCCCGCCACTTCTATAAGCCAGCCAATTAGCGTTAGATAACATTGAATCGGGCTACTTTGACTGTCTGTCAAAACGGCAGAAGCTTTTCTAAACCTCAGGCTGAATAGTTCTCACATTCCCCTTGAGCCATTACTGTTACCTTACTTTCCCAACAGGCACAGTCCCCCAGGGCCGACAACCCTGCAGAAGAAACGTGTTCAAGACCAAATTCAGTAGACAAAAAAAAATAGATACCATTGAGACCTAGGATTATATTAATTTAGTCACATATTGAAAATGCACTAAGATAGCATTAATAATTACCCGGAGAAGACGAGCAGAACCATATGCTCATCCAGTACATTTGGTCCCTACAAATAGAATAGACAGGACTGACTAAAAAAATTTTACATGTGTTCGTCTATGTGTACAGGATTAGTAATGTTGCGTTGTACATATATACTTCATTGGCCTTTTTTGAAAATGATTTTCATACACAGTGCTTTGCAAATAGAAACACTTTACAATATATTTCTCAAATTTTCCAATCCTAATTTTAGCAATAAATATTAACAGGTATAGATATGAACTAATCCTGCAACAAATGTTTGCCAGTGGTCCTTTTCTATCTTACTATATTGTCTATTAAGACAGCTGAAGAGCAATGTGTAACATATAACACAATGTAGGTTAACGTACGTACAGAGGGATGGAAATTTTTGTCATCCAAATTGGTTTCAATATAAAATAATAATGATGTCTTTTGTATCATGGCATTAATATATATGGTTTATTATGTAATAAAACATAAAAAAAAACTAGGTAGCATTTATTAGATGATCAGGGATTTTATACAATTAAACGATTTCTAGAGTAATTATTTATCGAAGGTACCATCACGTATTCATATTTGCTTCTGACCAATGAATCTTTATTAAAAATGCATTTCTGCTTTATACAAGATATTATGCATGGAATAGAAAAATGTAAAATCTTGACCTTAAAAAGGGATTATAAATTAGATTTACTTTGCTGTGGTCTAAGTGGTCTTTCTTAATAACACACAAATCAATGATAGCAATAAGGATCACATAATTGGTAGGTTACTTAGATAAAATTGCTACAAAAACTGCAAATTGGAGTAACATTATGGACAAATTTCTGTTAATTTATACTTGTATTATATGACCTTAAACCTGTACATATTTTTTAACAATCATGGTTTATCGAATAAAAGTTTGGTCCATATTTTAAAATATCCTAATATTTCTGGGAAAAAGCATTCCATGCCTGAGTTGTATACTATTATTTTAGAAATGATAGGTGTGAATAAATGTCATAATTATAATGACTTATACTTTGCGCTTTTGTAACCATTTTTCAATAAACATCACAAATCGCTTTCAAATCGTTGTTGGCATTTCAAAATAACTTTCATATAGGTCTCGAAAAACTAATTAAGTGCATAGTCATTTTGTCTGTTGTGTTTAGAATTTTTTTTGTCCCTTTAATCTCTTTTTTCTCTTGTCTTGCCTAGTGTTTTAGACATTTTGTAATATTTCTAGTTTCATTTATTGATAGTTTTGTCTTTTAGTTCATGTCTTTACATAAACCTTATTTCTTTAAACAAAATACCTGCAGTAATTATGTTTTATTCTTTCCATATAACTCTCTGTATTAGTCATGACAGGTTTAGAAATAGGAATGTCTTGAAAACTCAATGTTGAGGGGTAGGTCATTAAGTATATAATAAAATCTGTGGTATTGCCTGTACAAATACTTGCACGTAAGGGGTTGCCTGTGAACTAACCCTCTTTGTATCACCCACACCGATCCCCCAGTCCCAAAACACAAGCACGGACAAACCTTCCGCAAACAATAATCACTCAACCACACACTAGCAAATCTGAAAAGCCTTGTTCATGGTGTAATACACCTCCACATCATGCCCCGGCACAACTAATAAACCATTAACATACCAGATAGAACCTAAGTGCCAAGCGAACCTGGCCATACACCAAACACCCTACAATCCCCAAAACCCTCAACAAGAAGCATCACTACCAACCTAAAACCAGAAATTATATCAAAATATATAGAAATTAATGACACGAAATTTAATGATAACAATATCTTAAAATCAAGACTCAAAAAATGAATAATTAGAGACCCATTAAATCTACAATAAAAAAGTCAAATATATTATTTAAGCATTATACAAATAACAGTTCCATATGACTTTGGGTCAGTAAACGAGACTGCAGATGATACATTAAAGTTGAAAATATTAGAATTTTGATGATTATTTTTTGTTATAATCCACAGTTGATACAAATCAAATAAATCATCCTTAACATTATAGACTCACTTTAGACGGCTGACATATCTTTGAGAGTGGTGAATAAAAACTGTGGTAAAACCTGGGAAACATTCGATGTGTTATTTGGGTTAATGTACCCAAGATTCCTGAGCAGAACTTTTCTATTTAGCAGGATAGTGTGTTCAACATAGTTGCGCTTTCGCTTGTTTCCAACACTGACCACCATATATCATTGAAGTTCCTTTGAATGTGTATTTAAGGGCAGCAACCGCACTTATGTTCCCAGTCATCAATACAGCACGTTTTCAACCTAAAAGGATCCTGCTATAATTTACAAATTATAAGTTTTGTACAATGGTGCAAATGCAAAAGCTAAGCATAGTACTGTATACTAAATCTAGGAATATTTTACAGGCAGAACATTTCTATTTTGCAGTTTTATATATTTATGTGAAAGAAAGGTATTTAAAACTTGTAGTATATGGTATTTGAGTCAGAACCTTCTCTAGAATTAAGCGTTGCAAATTGAGGAGATAAACAGTAGAATTGATGCAACCACATGAACAAACCTATGGAATTCCAGAATTAAGCTGTAGTGATACAATTTAGTGTATTCAATTGTAAAAGAACAGGCTGAAAGGATTATTATGGTTACACAGGTGAATGCTGGAAATAATATATAGTTGCCCTAGACGTACATCATTTTAATGGATGTAGAGAATGACTACGCACGTAACAAACTATGGAATACAGAATTAGACAGTATGTGAATACATTATAGTGTAATTCTATGGAAAAAGGGCACAGTGAAAGGGTTATTAGGTGAATGCTAAGGTATAAAGGTGTCTAGAATGTGGACCTCATTTTATGGTTAATGGTAGGTTATTTTTTTTGTTCCCTGATCATTAACGACTTGATAGTCTTCGAAGAAGTGAAGATGAGTGACCATGAGTAAGGGAGTCTGAGTTGGTGTGAATGGGTGCATCGGGCCGCGATCATGGCGGAGTCCAAACCGTGACGATTATAACCAATTCCTGATGATTCACGAGCTTTGGATAAGTGGCCATTCCAACCTCTATGAAACCAAAAAGAAAATAAGACAATTCATTCGTTTAAACAGCAAATGTCTATTAACAACAACAAATGAAGATTCAAAATAATTAGATAAAAAAGTTATCAAATATTGATCGCAAAAAGACACAGGTCAACTGCACAAATGATTGCAAACAGATCTTTATATTAAAGATCGTTAACGAGCCCCATAATAACCGTTGTTCAGTATAATAAAGTTTTATTATCATGAAGCTAAATTGAACAGATCCACATTATAAGGACCTATCATTTTGGCTTAAAAGTATGTTATCTGTGTTTCCAACTATGAGTGACAGCTTTCTGCAGCTAGTTCATAGAATAGTTAATAGTATTAGACCAGAACACAAAATAGGGCTGACCATGTCCGAACTGTAAGATACAACAGCAAATTGTTCCTGGAGTCAATATTCAGTTTTTGTGACCTTCTTTGAATAGGGCATTAAGATATGACCCTATGTGTTCTCTTGTGATTTTAACTAATGTCCCATTTTTCGTGTAAATTTCCAAGTATTAATTAGCTAGAGGTGCAAAAAACCGAGCTGAGCAAGTTAGGCCACTATGTTTGAAAACTGTTTTAGTCTAAAAATGTCACGTATTTTACTATGAAAACGGCGATTGTGGGTTTTTGCCGCATGGTGGGATGTTATCTGATGGCAAAAAAAGTGAGTTTTTAGGTGGGCGGGGGGGGGGGCGGGTTTGGATTACATATTGGGCCATAACATGTGGCCCCTTACTGTCTCAAAAACAGATTCATTATTATTTATGTATAAACATGAAAACTTATACATAATTTTGGGAATGAATACACACCCCTTATTTACCTTGAAATGCTACTGGAAGATTCTTATTGCATCTCCAATGTGAAGGTAGGACAGAGCACATGAAATTGGGGCTGTCATCCGGACCAGTTCTCCAGCGTGAACTGCAAGTACATCCACCACTGTTCTAATCTCGCTCTTTCCGTCCTGGCCAACGAGCTTATGGCTCAGGTTCTGTCTCCGCATTTTACCGTCAATGAGAAGGTATTGATGGAGGAGTAAAGCGCCGGCTATGTGCTCGGTCTACTGTAAATAACGCATTACAAAAAAGAGTTAAAAAAGTGGCCAGCCCAACTGGTCTAAACTAAAAGTTTAGTGTCTTTTGTTCACCAAGCTGTAAACCCACATGTAACAAGACAAGGCACTAAATTCCTCATTTAAGATTGGTTTATATCCACTGATGCTTCCTGAAAAGAAGAAAAGAGTCCAGAGATCCAGTAAGTTCAGGTAGTGACTGTCTGATCTAAATCTGCAGGGGTGGTGGAGTCGGGGTGTTGCATGTGAAGAAACTCTGCGCCCGAACCTCCGTCTTCTCATGTTTCTGCACCCTCCTTAAAGCACCAAAACCACAAGAAAATTTTATAAGTCTACAGCTACAACAGGTGATCCAAGTAGCACTGCTTTGAAACAACACTTTAGCTGGGCCATCACAAGCACTGAGAGTTGTATATACTGCCAGCTGGTTCTCTGCCAATAGTCCCTTGTTGAAGTAAACGATCAAGAACAAGTCACATCTAAGGCTGTTAAATGGATGCAGTCCTCTAGGATCACATAGAACAGTAGTTTTCTTTATATCACAGTCCAGAAAGTCTATGAAAAGTGAAAAAATGCATGAAAAACAGAAGTTAGCACGACATCTTTCTTCTTCCTATGTTTGTAAAAAGAGAAATGTCAGCGTAAAAAAAGTGGGGGTGGTTAAAGGTTTCTCTGAAGACCTCAATATACTTATGGAACAATCCTGGAGATGTGACTTACAGAAAGTCCCATGTTTGTAGGCCCTAATGCCAAAATGTAGGGAAAAAGAAATCTTTCAAATCCAGGTCAACAGTGAACTAGGACTCCTATCATCTCATATGCTGCTACATGTAATAATCCCAACAGTTTCCTCACTACAAATCTGCCCAAGAAAAAGTGCAAGAGAGGTGCCTCTGTCATCTAATATTTACACAGAGCTTCCACAGGGGAGGGATACGAAAGTAAGTGGTGACAGGTCAAATCAACAGTGCAACCACCGTCTATAGGAACCAGGAAGCTCACATGAAGGGTGTGCCTGCTATGACAACCTCCCCCTGCAAATTCGAGAGAATCAGCCTGCGAAGCATAGACAGGAACATAGATAGTCCTCCAATAAGTATTATAGTCTGCTTTCATTATTTCTGAAAGGATGGGACAGATTATTTGTGTCCTTCGTGACTACTTCTCTATAAGTATTTACATGCAGTTATAATATATATATACAATATGAAATATATATATTAATATATATATATATATATATATATATATATATATATATATATATGTGTGTGTGTGTGTGTGGTGCGTTGTTTCATGATCCTTTTTAGAAATTAGCATTGCAATTTAGAGTACAAGTAGAAATGACCACCATGTCTTACACATTAACAAGTGATGGATTGTGGTATATATATATTATATAGGTACACACACACATATATATATCACATATATATATATATAAACTCTTATATATATATATATATATATATATAACCACAGTGAAGGATGTATATATATATATATAATATATATATATACACAATATATATATATATATATATATATACTACTATTAACTACAGTGACGGATGCATATATACATATATATGTTTATATATATTGATATATATATATACGTGTATATATAACTAAGTGTGTATATATATATATATATATATATATATATATATAAATATATAAAATCACTGTAGTTAATGTTGTAATGACATGGTTGTCATTTCTACTTGTACTCTAAATTGCAATGCTTAACTCTAAAAGATGATCTGAAACACACGCATCCACACACACACACACACACATATATATATATAGTCACACACACATATATGTGTGTGTGTATTCAGTTAAGTACAGTATATTCGAGGTATCATATATAAAAATATATAGTATGTATGACTATATATAATATATATTAATATACTAGTAGGAATATTATTCATACACAATTGGACAATGTGTAAGGGAATCAGATTGGAGATAATTGAAAAGATAGAGGATAGCATAGATAGAGAGACGATTGTGTTGGATAGTTGGATAGATAGATTTTTTTTAGATAGATGGATACATAGATACTGTAGAAAGTTTTGATAGACAGCTGATCATTATAATACATAGTTATGAGTATTGAATTGATATAAAATATTGGATCATGTAACAATGTTAGATAGATACTAAGACAGATATACAAAATTAGGTAGGATGGATAGATAACACTAGATAAAAATAGAATCAAAAAGAAAAAGAACAGATGGGAACTGATACAATTAAAAATATCAGATAGACTGATAGATAGACATAAAATATTTATCTAAGATAGAGATACTGAATCAATAGGTAGATAGGATAGATAGATTAGATATGAGATAGATAGAATAGATAGATAAATAGATAGATAGATAGAAAAAAATGCAGCACTTTCCCAAAAAAACACCTGTTATCTGCAAAAAACAATGACCAATAGGTAGGTGAATAGATACAAGATAACATTATATAAGGACAGATAAAGATACATATAAATACATGATAAATAAAAGATAGATAGAAAATAGATAGATAGATTGGAGTAGATAGATAAATAGCTTGCTTTTTAAATAGGAGACATAGGTACATAATAAGGGATAAATGCAGACATACATCCACATTAAGGCAAATAGTATATAGAGAAAAAGAAATATGCAAGTACAGTTTAGATAAAGAAACCAGATATGGTGATTGATCTCAAATAGAGATCATAGGAGGGATGGATGAATAGATAGAAAGAAATAAGATATATAGGGTAGATATGAAATATATGGATAAGTATAATGAAAAATATGGAATATCATGATATATGTACAGATTAGATAAAAGACTGCATTTAAATTAGGTTATTTAGATCGAATACTAGGAGACAATGAAGATGTTGGTGTGGTTGTATATATATATATACATTATATATAATTATATAATATATATAATATATATATACACATTATATATACAATTTTATTGTATATAAATATATATATATATATTGTATTATGTATGTATTTATATAATATATAATATATATATATATATAATGTAGTTGATGGATAAATAGATACACATTAGATAAATTTAAATACATTAAATAACTATGGCATGAGATGTCAGAAACTACATGTTTATGGACTGAAAATGAAACTATTTTTTTAAGCATCAATATATAGTTTTCATGCAGAATAAAACTTCAGTCAACCTTCATCTTCAGGGTTCTATTCATTTTTTTACTGAATAAGAAAAAAAAAAAATGAAAAAAAAAGCCATGAATCCTGTCTTTTCTCCTCTGTACTTTTGTAAATAATAATTCATGTTACCTAACAGTCTGCAATAAAAGAAAATTACTAGATGGTGTACTAATTTCAAACCTGCGGAAAAAAAGTATTGCTTTAATCATTGATGAATGGAAGTGTCTTATGAATCGTATATCTAGGTATTTTGTGAAGCCTTTTATTGAGCTATAAATTTCTTTTAGTAAAATGTAATCATCATTCAATAGTAAATAATATAGAGTCCATAATAGTAGGAAAATTGTTCATTTTGTTATCATTTTCATCACAATTTAGCAAATGTAAAACAATAATTATAAAATAAATTTCACAGTTTTTTCGCTTCCGCCCGCAGCTTCAGAAGGATGTGCTGAAGCCTATCTCTGGGGGAGCTAACAGGTAGTCACATAGCTCTCAATGAGAGCCATGAATTACCGTAATGTCAGCACGTACTTCGTGTGTATTGAAGCGTGATTATGTGCCCAAGTACGGACCGAGAATACATCGTGTGAACATATCCTTACTATTAATATAAAAGCAACATAGAAAATGAAAGTATAAAATATAATTTAGAATATTCCTAACAGTATTGATAGGTCTCTTTTTGTGTGTAAATGTTATAGTACTGTTCATACTGACTACTGTGGTAGGTTGTGTCATACTTTGCACAATAATACAGAATGATTTGCCATTGAGGATATGTGGAAAGCTGTGTTACAGTGTCTACAACTACTGTAATTGCTGGAACATAGCATCATTATTTTTGTAGACATAAATGCTCTCTAAGCTCCTGCAAAATGCAGTTTTTGTTTTAGACCTAAACACTTTCAAGACTATTTTATATTATGGAAAACAAATCACTTATCTTATTTTCATCTATCTATCTATCTATCTATCTATCTATCTATCTATCTATCTATCTACCGTATCTGTCTGTCTGTCTATCTATCTATCTACAGTATCTGTCTGTCTGTCTATCTATCTATTATCTATCTACTTATCTGTTTTTTTATCTACTTATCTATTTATCTAACTACTTATCTATCTATGTATCTATCTACTTATCTATCCATTTATTGTATCATCTACATATCTATCTGTATTATCATATATCTTATTATATATCTAGCTACTTATCTGTCGTATGATATATCTTTTATCTATCTATCTATCTATCTATCTATCTTTCTATCTATCAATGAAAAATAGGAAGCACTCCGTGCATAAATACGAAGCTGGGTGCCAGCAAACATAAGACCTCTGTCACAGGTCAATGCTGTGAAAAAAAACTTGCAGCATTAACAAAAGTTGAAAAAAGTGAAAAAAGTGGAGCTTTATTCCATATCAACAGGCGATGTTTCGGCTCTGCTAGGAGCCGAAACGTCGCTGTTGATATGGAATAATGCTCCACTTTTTTTTTTACTTTTTCAACTTTTGTGATTGCTGCAAGTTTTTTTCATTTATCTATCTACCTATTTATCTACCTATCTACCTTATCATATATCTATCGTATATCTTTCTACTTATCTATCATATCATATATCTTTCATTTATCTATCTATCTATCTACTTATCTATGAACTAAGAAAAAAACGCAGCACTCCCAATTAAAAAATAAAGAAAAAAAACTTTATTCCAAAATGTTCAAAGCTTGAGAAAGGCTCATTTGAGCCAAAACGTCGCCTTTGGACGTTTTGGAATAAGGTTTTTTTTGCTTTATTTTTTAATTGGGAGTGATGCAATTTTTCCTTAGTATATTATTGGACCTGTGACTTGGGTCATTTTTCGCTAGCACCCATGTTTTTTTTTGGAAAGTGCTGCTTTTTTTATCTATCTATCTGTCTGTCTTTGTCTCTATCATCCATCTATCAATTAATCATCATACATATTTATCTTTATTATTTATAAATCTGTATCTATTCATTTTCTGTCAGTATATATTTTATCTCATCTCTATTTCTTTATCCATTCTTTCTATCTCTGTAATACTTGTGTCTTATAAATCTATGTATATACTGTATATGATCTTTCCTTTATATATCGCAGGACTAGTTTATATTAATCCATGACTGTTTAATAAGAATGTATGCATATAATGAGGTTTTCTGAGATTTCCTGAAAACTTCCTTCTGCTTGGAACTGCTTTAAAATAAAAATTAGCCTGTATTCCCCTCTTCTGCCACCATGGTTCCAGCCCCATCAGATCTCCAATTGTCCTCTAATGATTGTCTTACAGCATTTGGTAGGGTGCAAAGGAGTTCCAACAGCCCTAGAACAGCTACAGTAGGAGATATGAGTACACTTTTTTTTTATATTTTAAGGCAGTTCCAGTTTTTATTTTTATATATGTATCTTGTATGAGTGGATAGCAAAATGACCAGTATTTAATGTTGCTTTAACATTTTTCACCACTAGTTGTCGCTGTAGTAACATTAAATTCAAAAACCAGTTAAGCTTATAGATAAATTGATCCTTTACGTTGAATTATTACACATATTACAAATATTAAAGCTTGCAAGAACTATATTTCTTAGGCCTTATGTACAATGCTGTATTCCAGCTTCATACAATCTCTAAGTTTAAGAGTTATTAAACAAAATTGTGATTTCATGGGACACCACGTACCACCCAATTTCTGTTTTCAAAAGGGCAGCATACAGGATTTTTTTTGGGATTTCAATCTTTTGGTGTTGTATTACAGAGGTAGGGATCAGTACTTACAGCATTCTCACTCCAGAAAACAGCTGCAGGAACATAGGGCTTCATGCATGTACAGGGTTGCGCCAGTATTCTTGTGTCCTTTCAGCCCAAAAACTGTTGCAGCCCTGTTCTCTAGATGCATGAGCAGACGCACTCCAAGATTAGGCACATTTTGCGATACCCGTGGCACTTTGTAATGGGGCCCAAGAGTGGGAGTTTTTCTGGGGGGGTGTCGCCCCCAAACCGTTTGATTTAAAAATTTTATGATGGGAGCGGTAAAGCGGACCATTATGCTGGAAAAATCAAATGTAAAGCATCAAATGTATGACCCGCAGTAGAACAGGGTCATACATTCTGGAACATTCTACACTGCTTTAAAACTATTTAGAACTGACCTCTATGCTCCTAGATCATACATGTCACCCATAAAGCTTAAAGCTGATTTCACACAAATCATTTTGATGCATATGTTTTTAGTTTAAAATGTATACATACAAATAATTTTGTTTTTAACTATTTTTGAAGATTTTTTTTTCATCAGGGCTGTTTTTCATGAAAACAAATGTTCTGGGTTTGGGGGGCACAGTTTTCTGGTTTAAAGGCCATTGTCATATTGTACCTCTCTTAGGAGGAGTCGTAAATCTTAAAGGGATTTTCCTTTATGGAGCTTCCATTGTAAATAACCAAAATGACTGAGTGGTTTGCTTCCACTTGAGGAACGGCCAAAGATCAGAATGGGGGGGTCCCCTGCTTGGTACCTCAGAAAGAGGAAATGAGGCAACTATTGTCATTGTTGTTTGGGGGATTACAGAAGTGTCAGTTTCACATCTATTACTAGAGAGCACAACATATATATACAGTATAGCCTCTTCTCCAACTCATCTCCTTCTCTCTATTGAGTTCAGAACCTATCAGACATTTTTATGGTTTATCTTGTGGATCTGCCAGGATTGTGTCAGAAATAATTGGTTTAGAAATCATACAAGAACAGTTTTTACTGGATTGCTCATTTAGCTTGCTTAAAAGACTATATACAGCTATATAATGCCAGCCATACAGTGCCGACCATCAGGGGTGCCTAATTTAAAAAAGAAGAAGGTCCACTGATTTAGTGCAAGATAGAAACTAGTAATGGGCAGGGGTCCTAGATGCTTTGATTGTAGGGGACCCTTATATTACTCATGGCAGCCCTGTCTACCATAACAGTGCCAGCCATATAGTCAGGACTGAGACAAGGTCTTGTGGTGCCCTAGGCAAATAGGGTATATAGCACCCCCCAATGGAAAATTCAGCCCACTCCAGACCTTTTTGCGCCCTCTTTTCTGCCTTAGATGAAGTAGTGCCCTAGGCGGTCGCCTACCTTCACCTTTCCGTCGTCCTGGCCCTGCATATAGTGTTCACTATTAAAGTGCCAGGCAAACAATGCCCACCATAACAGTGCCAGACATAACAGTTGAATACAGATGTCAAAATATGTATATTCCTTTCTAAGGTATCAGAGAAGCGACAAAGCATGTTTGTATCCTGACGGCTGGGGGCTACACAGAGGGGCACTGACAGCCGTATGTGGCCCAAGACTGCAACTGTGCACCCCTGGTATAGGTATTAACAAAACAGTAGAGAATGAAAAAAAAAACATGAAAATACTTAAAAGGGGGGGTTTTTTTCCCTTTTTGGCCCCCGGGGTTTAAAAAAAAAAAATTTTTTTTTTTCCCTTCCAAAAAAAAAAAAATTTTTTTTCCCCCCCGGGGAAAATGGGGGTTTTTTAAAAAAAAAAGGGGGGCCAAAAAACCCAAAAAAAGGGGGGGGGGGGGGGCCCTTTTTGGGGGTTTTTTTTAAAAAATTTTTTTAAAAAAAATTTTTATAATAATAAAAAAATTTTTTAAAAAAATTTTTATAAACCCCCCCTTTTTTTTTCCCCCCCCCCTTCTTTTTTAAAAAAAAATTTTGGGGTTTTAAATTTTTTTTTGGGGGGGGTTTAAAAAAAAAAAATTTTAAAAATTTTTTTGGGGTTTTTTTTTTTTAAAAAAAAAATTTTTTAATTTTTTTCCAAATTTTTAAAAAAAAACCTTTTTTTTTTTGGGGGGGCCCCCCCCCGGGGGGGAAAAATTTTTAGGGGAAATTTTTTAAAAAAAAAAAGGGGGGGAAAAAAATTTTTTTTTTTGGGGGGAAAAAGGGGGGAAAAAAAAAAAATTTTTCCCATAAAACCCTTTAAAATTTTTTTTTTTTGGGAAAAAAATTTACCGGGGGGGAAAAAAAATTTTTGGGGGGGTTTTTTAAAAAAACTTTTTGGGGTTTTTTAATTTTTTTCCCCCCCAAAAAAAAAACCCCCCCTTTTTTTTCCCGGGTTTTAAATTTTAAAAAAAAACAAAAAATTTTCCCTTCCCCAAAGTGTTTTTTTTTTTTAAAAAAATTTTTCCCCCAAAAATTTTTTTTAAAATTGGTTTTTTTTTTTGGGGGAAATTTTTAAATTTTTTTTTCCCGGAAAAATTTTTTTTTTTTAAAAAATTTTTTTTTCCCCTTTTTTGGGGGGTTTTTTTTAAAATTTCCCAACTTTTTTTTAAAAAAAAAAAAATTTTTTTGGTAAAAAAAAAATTTAAAAAAACCCCCCTTTTTTTTTTCCCCCCCCTTTGGGGGGGTTTTGGAAAATTTTAAAATGGGTTGGGAAGGGGGAAAAAAATTTTCCCTTTTTTTTTTAAAAAAAAAAATTTTTTTCCCCCCCCCCTTTTTTTAAAATTATTTTTTTTTTAAAAAAAAAAAAAAAAAATTTTTTTTTTTCCTTTGGGAAAAATTTTTTTTTTAAAAAATTTTCCCCTTTTTTTTAAATTTTTTTTTTTAAAAACCCCTTTTTTGTTTTTTTTTTAAACAAAAAATTTTTTTTTTTTTTTAAGGGGGGGGGGTTTTTTAAAAAAATTTTTAAAAAATTTTTTTTTGGGGGTTTTTTAAAAAATTTTTTTTTTTTAAAAACCCCCCTTTTTTTTTTTTTTTTTTTTTTTTCCCCCCCCAAGGGAAAAATTTTTGGGGGGGTTTAAAACCGGGGGGGGGAAAATTCAAATTTTGGGGGGGGTTTTTGGGGGGGGGGGGAAAAAAAAAAAAAACCCCCTTCCTTTCTTTTTTGGTTTTTTCCCAAAAAAAATTTTTTTTGGTTTTTTAAAAAAAAAAAAATTTTAAAAAAAAAAAAAATTTTTCCCCAAAAAATTTTTTTTAAAAACCCTGCCCAAAACCTTTTTTTTTTTAAAAAAAAATTTTAAAAGGCGTTTTTTTAACCTTCGGGGAAAAAAGGGGGGAAAACCCCCTTCCCGGGGGCCCCAAAAAAATTTTAACCCCCTTTTTAAAAGGGGAAAAAGGGGGGTTTCAAAAATTTTTAAAAAAAAAAAAAAAAACCCCCCCCTTTTTCCCCCCCCAAAAAAAAATTTTTTTAAAAAAAAGGGGGGCCCCCCTTTTTTTTTAAAAAAAATTTTTTTTTAAACCCAAAAAAAAAAACCCCAAAAACCTTTTTTTTCCCCCCCCCCCAAAAAAAAAAATTTCCCCCTTTTTTTTTTTGGGGCTTTTTTAAAAAAATTTTTTTTTAAAAAAAAAAAAAAAACCCCCCCAAAAAAAAAAACCGGAAAAAAAAGTTTTAAAAAAAAATTTTTTCCCCCCAATTTTTTTCTGGTTTTTCCCCCTTTTTCCCAAAAACCCCCCCCCCCTTTTTCCCGGGAAAAAAAGGGGAAAAAAGGGGGGGAAAAAAATTTTTTTTTACAATTTTTTTTTGGGGAAAAAAATTTTGGGGCCCCCCCCAAAAAAAAAAAAAAAAAAAAAATTTTTTTTTTTTTTTAAAAAAATTTTTTCCTGTCCGGGGCCCGGGAAGGCCCCAAAACCCCCCCCAAAAAAAGGGGGGAAAAAAAAACCCCCAAAAATTTTTTTTTTCTTTGGACTTTTTTTTGGGGGGCCCTTTAAACCCCCCCCAAAGGAAAAAAAAGGGGGAAAAAAGGGGGGGTTTTTTTTTTTTCCCCTTTTTTTTCCTTTTTTTTTTTAAAAACCCCCCCAAAATTTTCCCCAAAAATTTTTTTTTGGGGGGGTTTTTTTTTTTCCCGGGAAAAAACCCCCCGGGCCCCAAAAAAAAAAAAAAAATTTTTAAAAAAAAAATTTTTTTTTCCCCCCAAATTTTTTTTAAAGGGTTTTTTCCCCCAAAGGGCCAAAAACCCCCCCCCCCGGGGGGTTTAAAAAAAAAATTTTTTTCCTTTTTTTTTTGGGGGCCCCTTTTTTCCCTTTTGGGAAAAACCAAAAACCGGGGGAAAAAAAGGGGGGAAAAAAAATTTTTTTTAAACCCCCCCCGGGCCCCCCCGGGGCCCCCAAAAAAGGGGGGGGGTTTTTTTCCCCAAATTTTTTTCCAAAAAGGGAAATTTTTCCCCCCGGGGTTTTTTTAAAAACCCCCAAAAAAGTTTTTTCCCCCCCCTTTTTTTTTTAAAAGGGTTTTAAAAAATTTTTTTTTTGGGGAAAAAAAAAATTTTTAACCCCCAGAAAAAAAATTTTTTGGGGGCCCCAAAAAAAAATTTTTTGGGAAAGGGGTTTTAAAATTTTTGGGGAAAAGGGAAAAAAACCCCCCCCGGGTTAAAAAGGGGAAAAAATTTTTTAAAACCCCTTTTTTTTGGCCGGAATTTTTTTTGGGGGGGGTTTTTTTAATTTTAAAATTCCCAAAAGGGTTTTCCCCAAAAAATTTTTTCCCCCTTTTTTTTTTAAAAAAAAATTTTTTTTTAAAAAAATTGCCAAAAATTTTTCCCCCCCCCCTTTTTTTAAAAGGGCCCCCAAAAAAAAGGGGGGGGGGGTTTTTCCCCCAAATTTTTCCCAAAAAAAAAAAAAAGGGGGGGCCCCCCCCCAAATTTCGGGGTTTTTAAAATTCGGGGGGGGAAAAAAAAAAAATTTTTTTTTTCCCCCAACCCCGGGGGGGGGGTTTTTCCCCCCTTTTTTTTGGGGGGTTTTTTTTTTTTTTCCCCCCCCCCCCTTTTTCCCCCCTTTTTTTTTTTTAAAATTTTAAAATTTTTTTTCCCCGGGGTTTTTCCCCCCCAAAAAATTAAACCGGGGAAAAACCCCCCTTTTAAAAAAATTTTTTTTAAAAATTTTTTTTTTTTTTTTTTCCCAAAAAAACCCCCCGGAAAAAAAAAATTTTTTTTTTTAAAAAAAGGGTTTTTTTTTCCCCCCCTTTTTTGGGGGGCCCCCGGGTTTTAAAAAAATTTTTTTTTAAAAAAATTTTTTTTTTGGGGGGGGGAAAAATTTTTTTCCCCCCCCAAAAAAATTTTTGGGTTTTGGTTTGGGGGGTCCCCCTTTTTAAACCCCGGCCCCCCCCTTTAAAAACCAAAAACCCCCTTTTTTTTTTTTTTTGGGTTTTTTTGGGGGGTTTTTAAAAAGGGGTTTCCCCCAATTTTTAAAATTTTTTTTTTTGTTTTTTTTTTCCGGGGGATTTTTTTTTGGGGGGGGGGGAAAATTTTTTTTTTTTGGGGGGGGTTTTGGGGGTTTTTTTTTTTGGGGGGGGGGAAAAGGGGGGGGGGGGGCCCAAAAAAAATTTTTGGGGGGGTTTTTTAAAACCCCCGGGGGGTTTTTTTGGGGGAAAAAAAAACCCCCCCCCCTTTTTTTTTTTTCCCTTTTTTTTTTCCCCGGGTTTTTTTTTTTGGGGAAATTATGGGGGGGAAATTTTTTTAAAAGGGGTTTTTTCCAAAAAAAAAAAAAAAAATTTTTTTTAAAAATTTTTTTTAAAAAAAAAAAAGGGCCCAAAAAAGGGAAAAAAAGGGGGGAAAAATTTTTAAATTTTGGTTTTTGGCAAAAATTTTTCCCTTTTTTTTTTTTTTTTTTTAAAAAAAATTTTTTTTTTCCCTTTTTTGGGAAAAAAACCCTTTTTTTTTTTAAAAATTTTTTTTTTCCCCTTTTTCCCTTTTTTTTTTTTTTTTTTTTGGGGGAAAAAAAAAAAAAAAAAAAAAAACCCTTTAAAATTTTTTTGGGAAATTAAAAGTGGAGTTTTTGCCCCCTAACAAAAAAGACCCGCAGTTACTGAAAAAAATGTGTATCCTTTAAATTCAGGCTGCCCCAAAATCCCGGAAAAAATTTCAATTTGGGGAAAAGGGTTTAATTTTTAAAAACTATTGCAGGGCAATGGGACACTAAGTCTTGGTGCTTTATCCAAGGGTTTTTTTATAGTGCTTGTCTGTGTTCCCCGGGGGGGGGGGACCCCCCCCCGCTCCCCCCTGACTTTTCGCGGGTTTTGTTTCTCCTTTAAAAATTTTCTACCTAATAAAATAAAAAACTTCCAACTTTAATTAAACTAAAAATTTTAAGGATCCACAGCTAATAGTGAGGTTCTCTTTGAAAAAATATAATAATTTCGCTGGCTGTTTTGGGAAAAAGCAGAGCGGTCCTTTTCTCTTGGGGCGCTGGAGGACATGAGGTGAAAGGGGAAAAGCTGTTTTTAGGGAAAAAGAAAGGGCATGTGATTTTTCCAGCCAATCGCAACCATACACATCATGACGTTGCACACACATCTCACCCTGCTCTATTCTGTAAGCTGATTTGCTGGCCACCAAAATGACAGGAAGCGCCGAAAATGGCGCGATCTTAATAGTGATGCACAGATTTTAACCTAAATTATCGCATGATCTAAAAAATCGATCACCATAAAAACTGTGCCGATTTCAACTTTGTCGATAATAATCGCTCAACACTACTTATAAATTTAGTTGTAAGTTTTCACATTTTCAAGAAAATTTGCAGCACTTTTTAGGGACCAGTCCAGTTTTGATGTTCCTTTGATTGGCCTGTATATCAGATATCCGCATAAATGACTTAATCTAAGAAACTACACACCTTAAAGTATTCAAAACTCTATGTAGAAAGCTTTTTAATCCTCTAGGTGTTTCACATAAATTAAAGCAAAGTGAAGGTGAAATCTCTTTTTTTGCAGATTTTCAATTTTGTATCCTTTTTTTCACTAGGGCACAGTAGATGTTACCAAGAAAATGCAACTTGATTACCCAGATTCTGACGTTTTTAGATAATTCCTATGTGTTGCCCTAGTGCACTATTTGACTCAACCACAAGCCTCAGAATAGAAGGCGCACTTACTGGACTATGGGGTCTCATTAGAATTTTCTTTAGGTGCTATTTCAGGTTTGCAGACATCCTAAGGTGCTAAAACTTAATAAACACCCTTAAAAAGACCTAATTTGGGCAATTACACCCCTTAAGGAATATATCCAGGGGTGTAGTGAGATTATTGGCCAAACAGGTGTTTCACAGATTTTTTTTTTAGTGTTAGGCTGTGAAAATAGAAAAAAAAATTCCATATCTGAGTTTTAGCTGAAAATGTTTAATGTTCACAAGAGATAAAGCACCCCAAAGTGTATTGCGCAATTTCTTTCAAGTTCGTCAGTGCCCTATATTTGGGTGTAAACTGCTGTTTGGGTGCATGACAGGACATACAAGAGAAAAAGCGCTATTTGGCTTTTGGAACGCAGATTTTGGTGGATGCCATGTTGTATTTACAAAGTCCCCGAAGTACCAGGACAGTTGAAACAATCGAGAAGTCATCCTACTTTGGATTCAACACTCTTCAGTTATTGGTGTACTGCGTATTTTGGGCCCACACCACAGTTTTTTTTTAGCATTGGACCGTGAAAATACACAGTTTTTTGGGTTTCATTTTTACAGCGTTTGCCATGCGATATTAATGATAGGATAACTTCACTATGCGGGTGGTACAATTACAATTATCTAAATTTTACATAGTTTTTAATGTTTTATTACTTTTACACAACTGAAATTCATTTATAAAAAATGTGTTTTTATGCCGTCATAGTCTGATAGTCATAACTTTTTTTATTTTTCTGTATATGGAGCTGTATAATGGCTTGTTTTTTGCGGGATGAATTGGCATTTTTATTGGTACCATTTTGGGGTTCATATGACACTTTGATTGCTTTTTATCAGGGTATTTGGGAGGCGGGATGATGCTGGTGGTGCTTTTTATTTTTGACAGCGGTCACCATGTGGTATAAATGACATGCTAACTTTACCCATCAGCTCATTATGGTTACAGCCAGTGATACCCAATGTATTTTTATTTTTTTATGTTTTACTGCTTTTACTCAACAAAACACTTTATTTTTAAAAAGAAAACATGTTTTTACATCGCCATAGTCTGAGACCCATCACTTTTTATTTTTCTGTGTACGTTGCTGTGTATGGGTTTCTTTTTGTGGCATGAGTTGACGTTTTTATTGGTATCATTTTGGGGGGACAAGACTTTTTGACTGTTTTTAAATTAGTTTTTTTGTGAGGCAAGGTGAAGAAAATACTTCAGTCCTAGAAGTGTTTTCCATTTTTATTAAGCAGTATATGTGACATGTTAGTTTTACTCCATGGGTCGAAACGATTACAGCAATACCCAATTTATATACTGTAGTTTTTTTTATGTTGTACCACTCTCTCTCCTTTACTCTTTCTCCGTCTTTCTCTCTCTATGGCCTCTCTACTTATATACAATGGTACCACAAGTTACAATGGCTTCAGGATACAATGGGCGACATGTATGAAATGGTTCTTCACCATTTTACTGGCGTACAATGCACCTAACTGAGCAGTCTACGATGTCTAATGCACCTAATGAATGTGTTAGGCACATTTTTCATAAGACTCTACACTTTGGAATGCGCTTAATATAAAGGGGTGTTCTGGAGGCATTCTGGGGGCGTTATGGACGTGTGTCACACCACATTCGTAAGATTAGACACATATATGAATGTGATTCGGCAAAACTAGCTGCGTTACTGCTTCGACAGGCAGACCTATATGAATGTGGTCTGCCTGAGCCTGAGGAGGCAAAATGAAGCTAGATTTGCTGTAAGGGGCAAAAATGTCCCTTATTTCTCAACTTACACCAGTGCAATAATAAAAAGCAAATTGTCAAACTGTATAAAATTTAATTATTTAAATTTAATGAAAATTGTGATCATTAATTAATCATTTCATTAATATGAAAATATATAGTATCCCCAAAATATAGAAATATCTCCTATAAAATATATTCAAAATTCATAGAATCTTAAACTAATTTTACATTAAATAACCAACTGACTATGTTGGTCATATTTTTATATTTTAAATCTTTACTACATTAAATTTGAAATTTAATTTTGCTGCTCTCACCCTTTATTCTACATACAGCAAGAGCCAGCACAGCACAGGTATTGCTGGGACCTGTGGTCCTCCAAGCAGGATCAGTACCATAGTTTCTATTCACTGATATGCTGTTCTAATGATTTTTCTCTTATTTCCAGCCTGTCCAAAACCTTAATTCATGTTAGGCGCATTACTTATTCGCCTAAGTTTTGTAATGCGCCTAACACGCCTAACACGCATTATACACTGAAAATGAGACTCGACTATTCATTTTGACATGCCTTCCTTCATACATGTTGCCCAATATGTTCAATATACAATGGTCTTTCCCATGACACTGTATGCTGAGTATGGTTTCCAACAGGCCCGGGTTGCCCATAGGGAAAAGCGGGCATTTGCCCGGTGGGCCACTGGGGTCCAGGCCGCAGAGCCGGCTCGGAGCGCCCGCCGTGGGGCTGGTGTTTCCCCCCGGCGGGCTCCGAGTGCCGGTGCATGCTGCACTTACAGGGGCCGCAACGGTCGCACATGCGACCGAATCCCTTTGATAGGGGGCCGACAGGCCCCCCTCGCCACATGGCTGCGAGGTCGGGTCACAGACCCAGCCATGCAGCGATCACGGCCACCGCCTGCACCGCGCGGTGCACGCAGCGGCCGAGGCAGAACAGCAGGGATCTTCTGATCCCGCCCGTTCTGCCCCCAGGAGGCCACGCAACAGGCGCACGATGTGATGACGTCATCGCGCGTCTGCTCTGCGACCCACGCTCTGCTGTGAGCAGCTGCTCTGGACCAAGAGAAGAGGAGAGAACGACAGACAGCAGGTAAGTATTATTATTAATTATTTTTTTAAACTACTTACTGGCCCTGCCTGTCTATATACTGGCCCTGCCTGTCTATATACTGGTCCCTACCTGTCTATACACTAGTCCCTACCTGTCTATATACTGGCCCTGCCTGTCTATATACTGGCCCTACCTGTCTATATACTGGCCCTGCCTGCCTATATATTGGCCCTAACTGTCTATATACGTGCCCAGCCTGCTTATATAATGGCCCTGCCTGCTTATATACTGTCCCTACCTGTCTATATATTGGCCCTGCCTCTCTATATACTGGCCCTACCTGCCTATATAATGGCCCTACCTGTATATATACTGGCCCTGCCTGCCTTTCTACTGGCCCTACCTGTCTATATACTGGCCCTGCCTGCCTACATACTGGCCCAGCCTGCCTACATACTGGCCCAGCCTCGCTGCATACTGGCCATGCGTGCTAATTACTGGCCCTGTCTGGCTACTTACTGGCCCTGCCTGGCTACTTATTGGCCCTACCTGGCTAATTATTGGCCCTGCCTGCTAATTACTGGACCTGTCTGGCTAATTACTGCCCTGCCTGCTAATTACCTACCTGTCTGATTACTGGCCCTGCCTGGCTACTTACTGGCCCTGCCTGGCTACATACTAGCCCTGACTGCTAATAACTGGCCCTACCTGGCTAATTACTGCCCCTGGCCCTACCTGGCTAATTACTGGCCCTACCTGGCTAATTACTGGGGGCAGCCCTAGCTACCTGCCTGATTACAGGGGACAGCCCTATCTACCTGGCTAGTTACTGGTGGCAGCCCAAGCTACCTGGCTAGTTACTGGGGGCAGCCCCATCTACCTGGCTAGTTACTGGGGGCAGCCCTAGCTACCTGGCTAGTTACTGGAGGCAGCCCTAGCTATCTGGCTAGTTATGTGGGCAGCCCGCTACTGGCTAATTACAGGGTGGCCCTGTCTACCTACCAAATTAATGGAGGAGGGCCCTGTTTACCTACCTAATGGGGGTCTACCTATTTACATGCCACTTATCTGACATTTTTTAATTTCTAATTTTTATGGTCTAACATATGTTGTTTGGGGAACAATTACTAACTTTTTACTGTGTGGTGCACCAAAGGGGTCACTATTACTATTTGGGGCTCTATGGATAGGGAGCTTGTACAGATTTGGGAATTGATAGGAAAGTGCTGGAAAAGAGAGGAGTCTAAGATGTATTTGTGGTAAATTCTACAGGGACTTGTAGTGACCGGGAGAAAACATTGCATGCTGTACCGGAGAGAGAAAAAATGGAAAGGAACGACTCATCAGGGAAGACATCATGGAGGTTTGGGCCAGATGGAGAAGAAAAGGAGAAGAGAACAACTCCAATCAGAGAGGACGTCTCCTGTGAGTCTCTGCTGTCAGGGGTCATTTTACTTCTGTGTTGAATCAGTGCTGTATTCATGTGATGGTGACCTTACTACTGGTGATGTGATTGGTGGGGTTGTAGGTTATGTTGGTGCTTATGTAGTGTTAGTGTGGGCTTGTCCCTGATTGTAAAGCAAGTGCACACCTGACTCTGTGATTAGGGTTTCTCTGCACCACTTTCTCTTTCTTGCTTGTGATTAGGGGGATCTCACACAGAGCGGTTTTGGTGCATTTTTTGATGTGTTTTTTTTTGTGCAGAAATGTACAGCCTTAACTGCTCTGTCTTTCTGCACAAAAACGCACCAAAAATGCACCGAAAATGCTCCGTTTGAAAGCACCTTTATAGAGTAGTTTATTTTAGAAAGTGGCGAGGTGCGAGAACAAGGGAAATTTTTTAAGCGGATTTTGTATGTGGGCTGGTGGGGGCTTTGTGCCAGGGCTGATTTTTATTCCCAGTCCGGCCCTGGTTTCAAGATATAAAGAGAGAGCCTGAGCTCCATCACGACATGAGCTGAGGCTCACATGACCTGGCCCAATGGAGAGAGGGAGCGTAATTTGTTTGCAGGTCCATGTCAGGTCTGAGTTCTGGTGCATCTAGGCAGAATTTGGCGTGGGGGGTGTGAAGCAGGTGGTCCCTGAGCTTTGCTGCTTGCTCATCCTCCATAAAGGCCGCAATAGTAGAGCTGCTTGAGTAGCTGCAATCTGCAACATGCTCCCTGCTGCAGTGGCAAGTGGACAATCACAGGAGGGATGGAGGGGTCGGTGGTGACTCTAGAGCTTGGCAGGGGGTGGGGCAGCAAGCTTGTTGGTGTCCAGGGGAGGTTTCCTAAGGTCCATGGCAGAGGTGGAGTCAGCTCTTGATGACAGGTGGCAATCGGCTTTCCCAATTCGTTATGGGTCCGGGCATCACCATCTTCTTCTTTGCGGCTGGGCTCCATGGAGGTATGAGACACAATGGCGGTCGAAATGATTCTCCTGTCAGCATCATTTTTCATCAACTGTTCCTGTGGGCTCACAGCAACCACGCAGCCTGATGTATGTTTTTGCCTTGTCCGTTTCCCCCTATCTTGATGTCCCTAGAGTCTGGAGTTGGTTAAAGATCTGGGTCCTGGTGTAGTCAGGTTGATGTAGGCTCTGGGGGGGTTATGTTGGGATAGTTTTCGGGAGCTGGCGGGAAGCGTAAGGCATTTGTTAGCACGTTTGGAGAGTGGTCGTTCAGTGGGGGGACCGTTTCCTGTGTTAGCATGGGTTTCTTCCAGAGGGACAGTAGCAGGGTTGGGGTTGTTTGCTGTGTTGGTTTTGGGTCAGGCTGAAGGGGCATGATGCATATCTGGTGTTACAGTGTTGGAACAGACCGATAAAGAGCAACAGATGATAGGATTCGTTTGGATGATCGTGCTCGGGGTGAGGTGTATGTTTGTTTTGAGGGTCCCCGAGGGGTGTACTTGAAGCAGAAAGTTAGGGAGACGATTTGGAAGGATGAATATGTGGAAATCTTCTCCTTGCTGCCATTGGAGGAGTTTAACTTGTATAAAGGAAAGAGGGATGAGAGCCAAAAGGAAAAGAAAGAAAAGTGGAGTTGGAGGTTGATCCCACAAACTTTTCCTAACTGGCTACAGACGTTTGACATTTTGGCCAGTGTGATTAGGGAAAAGACCCCGGATAATTGCTCTGCCCTTTTTTGTTATATGGATGCCACTGACAAGCCTCAGCATGTATATGGGGGCAGGCTTGGCTCTGTTATGATGAACAGCTCCAGCAGAGGAAGGCCATTAGACCTAGTATTTGTTGGGACAAGAAGGACATAGGTTTGTGGCTTCAGGTCATGGCGCCAACGCGTGTTGGGCAGTCATTTCATGGTGGGGCCGGGTACACTGGCTCAATGGGAATTAGTGGACAAGAGACACCAGAAATTAGGCCTAAAGTGTGCTGGCAATTTAACAAAGGCCATTGCAAATTCGGGTTGGTTGTAAGTTCAAGCACATGTGCTCCTTGTGCAATGAATCGTCTCATGGTTCCTTGTGATGTTCCTCACAATGAAAACGGTGTGGGGATCACAGTAATTCTGAAGGGGGAGACACCAGTGAGCCTGCACACGATTCGCCTATACCTAGACAGATATGTGGATTGGGAAAAAGCTGGGTTGCTTAGGAACAGTTTTGAGTTTGGTTTTCTGATTCTTAATCTGGGGTGGTAGGGGAGAAATAGGCCAAGGAAGTAAGCCTTGGATGAATGTTAGGCCCCTTTTATTCTCCTCCCATAGAACATTTAGTTGTTTTACCTTTGGGGGTAGTTGATACATCACCTTTCTTTTCCATGTGGTCTATCAGTCAATGATGGTACTAATCTGGATTTATTTTCCATGGCACATTATTCGACATGGCAGTGGGTTGGGTGTGGGTGTGCAGTCCTGGGGTCTTATTGGCAAAGGTGGTCATCAAATCGGCATTTTGTCTTTTGACGGTTCATCTATTCAGTGTTCATTTTTTGGGATATTACTGGCACATTGCTTTTTATGTTGATCCGTGCCTGCCTATGGGTTGCACAATATTGTGTGCTTATTTTGAGGCGTTCAGTTCTTTTGTTGAGTGGGCAGTTCAGGATTTGGCTGGGGTACAGTCCACTATTCTTTACTTAGATGATTTACTTTGCATTGGTCCAGCTGATTTTCTGCTTTGTGGTAAGCTTTTGAGGTCATTGGAATTTATGGCGCAATGGTTTGGATTACTGCTGGCTCCTGAAAAAACTGGGGGTCCCATAGCATTGTTAACATTTCTGAGCATTTTGCTAGACTCCGTGAGGATGGAATGCAGATTGCCAGAGGATAAACTTACAGCTTTATGGAAGGAAATCGAATCGGATTGGAGGAAGGAAATCTCTTCAAAGGAAGTACAGTAGTTGTTGGGCAAACTCAATGTTGCTTGTAGAATTATCCCTATGGGACGGATATGTTGTAGACGTATGGCCAGGGCGACTGGTGGAGTTAGTGTCCCACATCACTTTGTGAGTTTAACTCAGGACCATCAAGCGAATTTGTGAGTTTGGGACTCGTTTTTGAAACAATACAATGGCAGCTCCCTTAAAATGGGAGACGTGGTTGAAAATTTTGATGTGGAAATCTTTACAAATGTGACTGGAGCTTATGGTTCTGGTGCTTACTGGAAGGGTCGGTGGTGTGCAGGATCTTGGCCTAAAAGATGGGTTTTGGAGGGTTTGGTGCGGAACCTGGCTTTACTGGTGGGGTTCCCCATCGTTGTCGCATGAACACTGAACATCTTAACAAGGTGCATAGTAAAGTGAACAGAGCAATCTTGACTTTTGTGGCTCATAATGATGGAATTTTTGTCCAAAATTTTGATTTGGAGGATGGGCAAGAAAACTTTTGGTTAAACAATGAGGTTCATCTTAGTGTGGTGGGCATTGATATCTTGTCGTTTGGGGATTCAGGATGGGATTAAGAGAACATTGTTTCTGTGGGGTGCGTGCTTGAGGTGTTCAATGCATGCTGGTATGGTTGGTTGGGGTCCTTGGAGTTGGTGGTTAAATTGGGGAGGTGGTTCATCATGGAAATGGCCCCTGATTTTTGAGATTTTGGATTAATATGGTGAAGGTGGTGTGCTTGTATACTGTACACCTGTAAGACGGTTTTGGTTAATTAGTCATTATTTGGTTCTGGTGGCCCAATGGGGAGCAGAAACATAATTTGTGGGTGGGTCCATGTTGGGCCGGAGTTCCAGCACATGTAAGAGGGTGGCACTTGGCACAGGGGACGTAAAGCAATTGGTCTCTTCATCCCACTCTTAAATTTTTAATGTCTACGTTTACTTGTCCTAAATACTGTTGTTGTCTGTTTTTATTTGAGCAGTCTTTGACAGGTGGCACATGTCATGACGGCTGGTTGTGGGTCAGGGATCCTTGTAGATGGCCCCTCGTTTTTGAAAATTTCGGTTTGATATGGCAAAGGTGGTGGGCTTGTACAGGGTCCATATGAGACGGTTTTGGGTAATTACCCATTATTTGGTTCTGGTGCCTCTGAGACAATGGTTTGGTGACTGGGAGTAAAGTGGCTACATTATTATTAGTAATCGGTCAGCAGATCTTTGTAGCTCTAAGGGTACAAAGGTTGTCAGGTTGTAAAACATCTGTATTAATGATGAGTGACTCCTTTGGGCACCAGGTGAGGTAAGCTCCAATTTTCTTTTTTCTTGTACATTGTATATAAAGTACATGACTCATAGAAGCTCCTGTCCTCAACATAGATGGTGATTGACAGCTTCCAGCAGCTCTTTCTGATGTTATATGTAAGGACTTACTATATCTGTATTAGTTATCTGTTTAATTTTCTTTAATCTTCATTTTGCATTATTACGGGTCACATTTCGGTGAATGGTAACCAATTATAAGTTTTCAATAGAGTTATGGCTTTAACATACAAAAGTTTTCTCTGAACCAATTAATTGAGGGACCACTGTATACTATATAAACTATACTATAGGGCAGGACAGGATAGCTTATTTCTGGTGCCACCGCAAATTCGATAGGGCTAGCAACATGATCTGAACAGCTTGTTTTATCTTATCTTAGAGATGTTTTTTCAGGATTAAGATCTGGGGACTGTGAAGGTGTGGAAAGCAAGGAAAACTCACGATTATATTTATGGAACCAATGTATGACTGTACCACCCTTTGGAAATGATGCATTGCCCTACTAAAAGTCTCCTTTTGCCACAGGGTTAGAATTTGCAAGGAAGGGAGGAACATGGTTGACCACAATGCTAAGGTAAGTCACACTGTAAAAACATCTATCCGCAGGTCACTGGTGATAAAGGGTGTGCCACAAAAAGATTCCACACACCATAATGCCACCTCCACCAGCCTAAACTGTTAACACCTCATAGAAAGGGTTCATTGGTTCATACTGTTTACAACAATTTCTGACATTTCAATGATCATGCTGTGACAGAAAGCTGGACTCATCTGACTAGACGATGTTTGTCCACTGCCCAGTTATCTAATATTGCATTCTTTTACCCATTGGAATCTCACCTTTCTGTTTCCCTTCAATAGCTCTCAAACATTGTAGTCTGCTGTTATACGCTATTCACACGAAATAATTTAGAGTTGTACGTTTAGAAACATCAGTTGGAGAACAATCGCTATATTGGGCTGCAATTCGCTTGACTGTGCATCATCTGTTTATTTTAAAGTCGGAGTCATTACACTTTGGGGTCTGGATATTGAATCTGTATTCTATTTTAGAAGGGATAATACAACTAGATGCAGTACTTTTGATGGAAACATGATTATTGTGGATGGGTGAGGCATATGCTCAAAAAGTTTGCACAGTGAAACAAAGTGTAGAAGCTTTGGATGTATTTTAACGCACACCAGAAACACACTGCTTCTGTGTGTAATATCATGGGAAAGTCTAAATAAATAAGCCAAGATATCAGGAAGAGAATTGTGGACTTGCCCAAGTCTGGATCATCTTTGTGTGCAATTTCCAGATACCTGAAGGTGCCTCGTTCATCTGTACAAACAATTAGATGCAAGTACAAACAAGATGGGAATGTCCAGCCATCATGCTGCTCCGGAAGAAGACGGATTCTATGTCTCAGAGATCAATGTACTTTGGTCCGATATGTGCATATCAATCCAAGGATAAAATCAAAAGACCTTGTGAAGATGCTGGCGGAAGCTGGAAAGATTGTGTCATTATCCACAGTGAAAAAAGTACTGTATCAACATGGGCTGACAGGCCACTCTGCCAGGAAATAATCCATTACTCCAAAAGAAACACATAAAAGCAAGATTAATGTGTGCAACTGCACACAGGAACAATGACCTACATTTTTGGAGACATGTCCAGTGGTCTGAGGAAACTAAAATTTAACTGTTTGTCCATATTGACCATTGTTACGTTTGGAGGAAAAAGGAAATATCTTGGAAGCCTAAGAACATCTTCCCTTCTGTGAAACAAGGGGTGGCAGCATCCTTTTGTGGGGTTGTTTTGCTGCAGCAGGGACTGGTGCACTTCACAAAATAGATGGCATTATGAGAAAAGAGGACTATGTGGCAATACTGAAGCAACATCTCAAGACATCAGCCAGGAAGTTAAAGCTTGGCCGGAAATGAGTCTTCCAAATGGACAATGACCCGAAGCATACTGCCAAACTGGTTACAAAATGGCTTAAGGATAAACAAGTCAATGTCTTGGAGTGGCCATCACAAAGCCCTGATCTCAATCTTATCGAAAGTTTATGGGCAAAGCTGAAAACGCAGGTGCGAGCAAGGCGACCTACAAACATGACTCAGTTACAGCAGTTTTGTCAGAAGGAATAGGCCAAAATTCCTACCAACTATTGTGAGACGCTTGTGGAAGGATATCCAAAACGTTTGACCCAAGTCATACAGCTTAAGGCAATGCTACCAAATACTAATGAAATGTATGTAAACTTTTGACTTTGCAGAAATTTATAAAAATGCCTTAAATTCTCTATCTCATTATTCTGGCATTTGGCAAATATAAATAATTTTGGTAATCTTAATTGACCTAAAACGGGTAAGGTTTATTCCGATTTCGTGTCAGATAGTGAGAAAAACATACATATGTGTCTTTTTATATAGTGTATGTAAACTTCTGGTTTCAACTGTAGTTTTATTCTTGTACGGAACATCTCAATCCCTTCAGTCATGGAGGGTATGAGGCACAATTATGTAGTAGCAAAAGCTTTGTGTTAAAGAGATTTTCACTGGGGCAATTTGAGAACTTTGGAGTGCAGTGTAACCCTATCAGCTTGGGAATCTTTAATGGTCCAAGTTCAAAGACCTTTCACAGATGTCATATTGTGATGTTGCTTTGACATGTCAAAAGATATAATATGGATTGGCCAGTAAATAAATGGGTTGAACAGGGCATCATTAAATTGAGTAGTTTAAAATTTTACCAATACAAGTCATACTGAGGCCATGTGTGACATTTACATTCAAGGAGGTTTATGAAATTAAGCTTTTTGATGTTGCTTGACACTATAATGATTATAACTTATTAACCAATGACTATTATACATACACAAGCCCGAATAATTGCCAACTTTAAGGGTTAATTTCACTAGCTTTTTTACATGTAATTTGTAAAAATACTCTAGGAAAGCAGATTTCGTATTAATAATTCACAGTTCAACTGCTTTTTGTAAAGCATTTAAGTACTGTACGATGCTGATTCTTTGCCCTCTAATATATTATTGATGTTTGTTTCCCACGAAATGGCACTATCCTGTGAAAGATTTGGATTATGAATAAAGAAACAACAAGGGGTCTAATATAAGCAGATAATCGAAAGAGATGCTTCCCTTTAAGAATAAAACGAGTCCTTAATCTGCTGAATACAGATGTAAAAAGCCGTAAACACGGATATATCACGTGATTCCCTATCTCTTAATTAGCTTGTATCAAGGTAAACAGAGAAGCCCAATTACAGATGTGATAGTGATACTGTAATAAACTGATGCATGACTAGGGATTTTTTTCCCATTGAATTGCCTTTCTTGTTGATGTGCAATAAGTTTCTCCTTCTTCTTCGATAGTGGTTCCTCAACATATAACATCAATGGTTCTAGGATGACCACTGTATGTTTAAACCATATCTCTATAGGAAACTGATAATTGGTTCTAAAGCCCAGAAAATGGTCCCAACATAATACAACATGAAAGGAAAATAAAATAAAGGTAATCACTAATACAGCAATATAAAGCAAGTCCTTACATATAACAGAAAGAGTTGCTGGAAGTTGTAAATCACTTTCTATGTTGAGGATAGACCTTTTTTTTTTGTAAAAAGCAGTACAGGACATATAGTACCACACTATACTGTAGAGAGTCACTACTAGACCGCCAATCACTTCATGCACTTCACAGAGGTTTTACAAGTAAAATGTTCATGATAATTGGTTGGGTCAGTGTCCGGGATATTGTATCTTTAAACCACACTCCACATTCAATGTCCCAGGGAAGACCATTGTATAATGAAAATATTGTATCCTGAGGCCATAGTAAATTTAGGTATCATTGTACAAGGTGGGCCATTTATATAAATACACCTAAATAAAATGGGAATGGTTGGTGATATCAACTTCCTGTTTGTGGCACATTAGTATATGGGAGGGGGAAAACTTTTCAAGATGGGTGTTGACCATGGTGGCCATTTTGAAGTCGGACTTTTTTGGACCCAAACCTTTTTTTTTTCAAGGGGAAAAGAGGGTCATGTAATCATCAAACTTTTTGGAAAAATTTTCACAAGAAAGAAATATGTGCTTTGGTTTTAAAACAAAACTTTATTCTTTCGGGTTTATTTACAAGTTTCTCTTGTTTACAGCCATTTGACATGTTGCAAGAGGTTAAATGTGAGGATTGATGAAATTTGTTTTGTTTTTTGGGTGAAGCAGTTCCCGGGTCATTGCTGCATTTTAAATGAAAGACCCCCCACGGGCCCACCCATTCCCATGTACAATTAGAAAAACTGCTTGCCAATTTCGGGGAAAACAGTTTCGTGTTGATTTGCCAAAATGTGGACGCAAGAAAACTGTAACAAAGGGAAAAACATCTTGCTGCCCTAGCTTCTTCAGCAAGAGCCCACAGCGTGACTCGCCGCAGTCACTGGAGAGTGGCATCGTCGAAACCCCCTTTCAGGGGATATTAGCTACTCACAAAGGCAGCCTAAAAAAACCCAGCTGTGCAGCATCTCAAGGGAAAATGTCCAGATGGGGAGCACTGAATTTGCAGAATGGGCAAAACAAAAATTTAAAATCAGGACCCTAGTTTTAATGAACTTTTTGTTCAGTGTTGAGGGCAAATTTTTTGTGAATGGGAATTTTAACAACAAAAAAACCCACTTTTTTTCCTAACATAACCACAGTGGATGACCCCCTCAAGACTTTTGGGAACAAAAATTGATGGTATGTGTGTTTAGGGGTACGAAGATGGGGGGCCATTATTCATAAATGGAAACTTTGCCAGGTTTCTGAAATTGTACATGATGATTTTTTTCCTTCTTTATGCACTGAAGATAGCAACTTCCTGAGTTTTTCAAAAAGTGGTGCCCCACTATTATGGTTTGGCCCCCGGCATTCCCTACATGAACGTTTTGGAAAGGGGTTGGGTCATCGTGGGCCATTGAATGGCCACCAATCTCCCAAAGCCCCCAGTTTTTAATTTTTGGGGCATCTGAAAGCAATTGTTATGGTTGTAAATATGGCATGGCAGCATGAAAAAAATGGATTCGGAAAAGCCTGTGCTGGGAAAAGGGGTTTTGGCATTGACAATCCAACACTTTGGGCAGCACTTTGAACCATTTAGAAGTGGTCATAAACTTGTAAATAATCATGAAAAAATATTTTTAAAACCCAAAAGTACCCATTGTTTTTTTTGTGAATTTTAAAAGAAGTTTGTTGTGTTACTTGACCCTTCACATTGGAAAAAATAAAGTTGGACCCAAAATGGCCGCCTTCAAAATGGCCACCCCCCACTTAAAAAAGTTTTCCCCCTCCCCTTACAAATGTGCCATGAACAGGAAAATTGTATCACCAACCCTTCCATTTTATTTAGGGGTATCCATATAAAAGGCCCACTCTTTTTTTTAAAAATATAAATAAAAAATTTTGGCTAATTTCGCTTTTTTGTTTTAGGTATAAGAGTGCTTTGGAAGCGGGCTTTTTTCGCCAGAAAAAATATCCACAAAAAATTGTGATAACAATGGAGTCTTGCGTAGCTCACACAGAGTGTTTTCGTTTTTGGTTGTTTGGATCACCCCAAACAAGATCTAAAATGTCAGTGTGTTTTTATTTCTTTCAATGTAAAAAAAGCATTGGTGTTGAATGAAGTGTTTTCCCCTGCGTCTTTTTGATGCATCTTTCGGGTCCCCTTTTAAAAATTGTCTGTCAATTCTTGATCCGAACGAAAGCGCAAAAGCCCATTTTAAAATATAGGGTGTGTTTCTTTTGAGCAAAAAAACACCATAAAAAAGCATGTTGGATGTGTGTTTGGGTGGATTTACCAGCGCTTTTGATGTGTTTTTCGGGTCCCAAAAAAGATCCAAAAACGGGGTCCCTACGCTGGGACTATGCTCTAAGAGGATCATGCTTGCTTGATATGGAGACTGACCTCCGTTGTTTCACAAATCCTTTGAAGCGACAAAGCAATATTTGTATGTGACTTGTAGCATGGTTAGGCAATGAACTGAATTCACTGTGTCCCAAATAAGGAATGGGTCCAAAACCTGGCTGGAGATCATCCTAAGTCACACTTTAATGTAAATAGCGAACGTATTATGAGATGACTCAAATCGGAAGTAAACCACTTGTGGCTGTTGGTTGCATGGAAAGATACAAAAAAGCAAGAGTATCGAGCATCCAAGTCCAGCCAAACAATCTCTAAAACTTGAGTTTTATTGTTGAATCCATCTTAAAAATGCCTATGCAAGTGAAACACCTCAGTCTCCATGGCATCATGCCATTTTATTGAACAACGTGCTGGAAATATATTCTCATTTGAATTTTCTGCTATTGAAAGGGTTAAAAAAAAAATAACCATTGTAAGAAGCTTCTAAGTAGGAAGTCCTGGAAGATTTTTAGGTTAGCAACCAGGGTTCAGGCTGGCAAGATATTTGTTACCGATAATAAAGTGATTTTGTTGGCAATCATTGGACCTATAGTTTAAATATGAGTCAGCGCAGTCAGATGTCTCACTTGTACTCTACTTTGCATTTTTAAGATGAATTCAGCAATAAAAAAACAAGTTGTAAAGATTTCCTGGCTTGACTTGGATGCTCTCACTTTTTTGTATTACACTGTAATGTTGGGGCAAATTTGCATCCATTTATGTGTGGCACCAGGATCTTCTTGTGCCCAGTAGAAACAACATTGGCAAATCACAAATCCTCCAACTTGAAACATGGCATCATTGAGCTAAAGGATGTTGTTAAACAGCTTGGGCCAGTCTGGTTAATAAAAAAGCTATAATTTCACACTATTCTGTAATACATTAGTATTATTAGATTACACCCCCTTAGTGGTCAAGTACCTTAGGGGACTAAAATTTTAAGTAAAACAAATTTTACAACGAAAAAAAGAAAACCAGTCAAAAGAATTAAATATATTTGATATCACCATGTCCATAAAAGTCCCATCTGTTAAGGAGTAACCTTATATATTCCACATGGTGATGGCCATAAAAAATACACAGCTCCAGAATTGTGTTTTTTTGGTTGCATTGTCTCATCAAAATTGAAATGGAAAGTGATCAAAAAGTTGTACGTGCCCTAAAATGATACCAATGAAAAACAAATTTCAGTCTGCAAAAAGCAAGCCCTCACAACAGTCTGAAAAACACAAAAGTTATGAGTCTCACAAAATGTCAAGGCAAAGAAAATCTGAAAAAAATCAGAATAAAGAAGAAACAGAGAGAGTGAGAATAGGGAACATGTCATTTATACCATGCAGTAAACTCTATAATAACTAAACCTCCAAGAAAAGATGGCACAATTGTGTTTTTGTCCCCTGCCACTTAGCATGAGTGGGCACAGCCGCAGACATTAGGGCTCATTTATCAAAACTTTGCACCTTTCAGACTGTCTCTGTTGCCCGTAGCAACCAATCATAGTCCAGCTTTCATTTTTTCAAAGCAGTCAAAAATACGAAAGCTGAGATCTGATTGGTTGCTATGGGCAACAAAGACAGTCTGACTGTTAGATAGTTTTGATAAATGAGCCCCACTGTGTGTCGGGTTATGGCCAGGTATTTGAGTTTTCCATGTGTGTGTTGGTGGGGTGTAGGGCTTTAGCCTACTTGTCTAGGACGCCAAAATGCCTTTTCCCAGCCATACATGTGAGCCAATAGAGAGGGACTTTACATATAATTGTTTATACTGTAGAGGACACTGTCCAAGTGGTGGATGTGGGTTGATGGAGAATGATGCCATACCACCCACTTAGCAGTGTAGCAGTGCTACATTCACATTCATCGCCCACATTTAAGTGCTGTACAGGAATGTAAAGCGTGAAATGAACATCTCATCCACACTCACTCCACTGAGCCCTGCAGTTGGAAGATGGATATTTACATAAATAGATTGCAGCATTGTCCTGGGACAAGAACTCTACCCTAAAGTTAACGCATTTTCTAATACAGTCAGTTATATTACAGACAGTAATGTATTAGAAATTTTCAAAGGCTTAGGGCATGTTCACACGAAGGTTTTGGACTAGGTTTTCGGAGCGTTTCCTCGCCCAAAACCTCGTCCAAACCACATCAAAACCTCGCCTGAAACACGCTTCTTCTGACGAGGTTTTTGACGAGGCTTTGATCAGGTTTTGGTCAGGTTTTGGATCAGGTTTTCACCCATACAAATGAATAGCCAGGGCAAAAACCGCGGCGAAAACGCGCCAAAACTGCGCTAAAAACCGAGGGGAAAACCGTCAAAAAGCGTCTTGCAATGCGCTTCAAGAATTGACATGACACTTTCTTTTTCAATTGCTTCCAAGAAGCGTGTAAAAACCCCTGGTGTGTGAACTAAAACGAGGTTTTACATAGGAATAAAATTAAATAAAACGGGGGGCTTTTTTTGGAAAAGCGTTTTGGACGGGGTTTTTGGGGGCAAGGAAAACGCCCCCAAAACCTCTTTCCAAAAACCCCTCATCCAAAACCCGTGTGAACATGGCCGGGGGGAAAAGAGAGTTGAAATCGCCAGCAAATCAAAATTGGATGTAGCAATCCTCAAGTCACATGTGACTCATTAAGCCTTGCAATGTGAAAGGGTCCAAGCTAGCCAGTTTAGTTCATCTGCATACAGCTGTAGAACTTACTGGCTGGTAGGGTGAGAAGTGTTGAGTGTCGATCAGAAGGGGTAATGCATCTCATTGTATCTCTCACCCAGCCAGCCAGTAAGTTCTAGTTTGCACAGATGAGGGGCAAAACCCTGAAACAGCTGTATGCAGAAGAACGAAACTGTCATGACTTAAACCCTTATCACAATGCAAAACTTAGTGAGCAACATGTGAATTAAGGATTGTTATATCCAATGTAAATAAACCAAACGGATTTTAAAAAGGGAATTAAAATCCCCGCACCCAACCCCCCATAATGGGTTTTTCCCCCAAAACGGAATTTCATTAACCTCCCCCCCAAATTTTAAAGAAAGCAATCAAGCGCTCGCGTAGCCTGTTCCCATATTGGAACTAAAAAAAAAAGGCATAAATAAAGAATGTTTCAACAAATTAAAAAAAGAAGAATTCCTAATTCCCTAATAAGTTAAAGGGGTTGACTCACTACAAGGATTGCTTTTTATGTTAAAGAGCTTGTAAAATCAATATGTGTCCATTAACATTTTCCTTTCCCTTTTTTCCCAGATTTCACCCTTGTATGGGGCATTAGCTCGTCAAATCGCTAAAGTACAGACCTGTTTCAATCTCTCCTTATAGGCTGCCATGCTGGTTGCTATAGCTACAGCCTGGTTTCCTCAACAGCCCGTCACTGCAGGGGTTTAAAAACCGGTTTGAAGACCGTAACCCAGAAAACAGGAAAAGAGGAAAAATGAATCGATGTAGTGAGACAACCCCTTTAAGGAAAAAAATTACACATCATAGGTATTGCTGTGTCTGTAACGATCCAACCTAGAAAATTATTATGTTATTTTATCTGTATAGTGAACACCACAAAAAAAAAATTAATTTAAAAAAACCCGCAATTTTTTCATCCAGGTTTTCCCCTAAAAAATGGGAAACAAAAGTGATTAAAAAAAAAAAACCCCTTTTGTACCGGGGCTTTTTTCTTATTTTCCCCAAAATAAAAGCCCCTTTTCCAGCTTTTTGTCAGAAAATTTAAAAATTTTGATCTTTAGAATATAGTGACAGAAATTGGCATCCCTTTATTTAAAAAGGGGACAAGGGGGTGAAAAAATACAAAAAAAAGGGAAAAATTCCCCCCCCTCCCGGAAAAAATCAATTTTAAAGTAAATGGTTTATTATCTAAACATAACGACTGAAGGGGAAAAAAACCCAAAAAAATATAATTTAAGATGGCCCGCCGGGAAGGGCTGCAATGGTGTATTTATTCCCCCAGGGTTTTTGCATGCACAATGATAAACGGATGGCAAGCGACTTCAAAGGAGAAGAAAGTCACATGGTCCCACCACTGGTAGGTGGCAGTTACGTGTCACCAAGGTACTGGCCTTGGTGAGGTAGGAGCCGTTGTTTTCTGTTGTCAGCTGCGATATGTAGTTGGCACATGTTTAACAGCTAGTATAGCTGTTGGAAAACAGCTTACTCCGGGACGGCTCTTACCGGGAGCAGTCAAAGTGTTGGGTGGGTGACTGCTCCCCCAGATTCCAGTCCACAGTTTGGCTGCCTTATATAAGTCAGCTAGTCAGCTGACTAGGTGTGGCTGTTACCCAAGGCAAAAGAGTTTTGACCTGAGAGGTTGCGGACTGGAGAGAGGCAAGATCTCCCATACAGCCACGGCTGGGTTTAAGGTGCAGTGAGGATAACTACCCTTGTACTAGCCAGTGCTCAGCCGCGCAGGAGACTACTTCATTTGTTTTGGCTTTACGAGATTCACCAGTTGCCACTGTCTTGTTTGAACGTGTGCCAATAAAATACGGAGCAACCGTATTTGGACTATAAATCTCTCTGAGTCTTTGTCAAACTGGACTTTTGCTACGATCCCAGAGCGGTTGCGGCTCACAATATATATATATATATATCTCACAAATGTGAGTACATCCCTCATACATTTTTACATATTGTATTATTGACACCTTGGGTGACATGTATGAAAGAAGGCGCGTCGAAGTGAATAATCGAGTCTCATTTTCAGTGTATAATGCGCCTGATTTTTTAAAGTGGTTTTTGTGCATTCATAAATGGTGTGTAAAGTTTGACGCGCCTCGCCTGTGTCTTAGGCGCATTACAGAACTTAGGCGCATGAGTAATGCGCCTAACATGTATTAAGGCTATAGATAGGCTGTTAATAAAGTCATTAGAATAGCATGTCAGTGAATAGAAACTATGGTACTGATCTTGCTTGAAGGACCACAGGTCCCAGCAATACCTCTGCTGTGCTGGCTCTTGCTGTATGTAGAATAAAGGGTGAGAGCAGCAAAAATAAATGTAAAATTTAATGTAGTAAAAAATGTAAATATAAACATCTGAACAACAACATCAGTGGGTTATTTCATGTAAAATTAGTTTTAGATTCTATTAATCTTAAATACATTTTATAGGAGATATTTCTATATTTTGGGGATATTATATATTTTTATATTAATTTTCTATGATCACATTTTCATTAAATAATTAAATTTTATACAGTTTGATAATTATAATAAATTACTTTTTATTATTGCACTGGTGTAAGTTGAAAAATATTGGACTTTTTTGCCCCTTACAGCAAATCTAGCTTCACTTCGACTCCTCAGGCTCAGACAGACCACATTCACATTCTGCCTGTCAGATCAGTAATGTGCCTAGTTTGACCGAACCACATTCATATATGTGTCTAATCTTATGAATGAGGTGTGACACACCTCCATATCACCCCCATAACGCCCCAAGAACACCCCTTCATGTTAGGCGCATTCGAAAGTGTTGAGTCTTACGAACAATGCGCCTAACACATTCATTAGGTGCATTGAACATCATAGCTTGCTCAGTTAGATGCATTGTACGCCAGAAAAAGGTGAAAATCCCTTTCATACATGTCGCCCTTTGTTACAATTTAAATTAGTCAGTGTAGGGCTTGTATAACAGTGTAAATTTGATGTGCCCTCATAGTAACTCAACATATAGCCATCAATGTCTAAGCCGCTAGAAACAAAAAGTTAGTACATCCCTACATGAAAATGGACAAATTGTGCCCAATTTCATTTTCCCTCTATGGTGTCATGTGACTCATTAGTGTTACAAGGTCTCAGGTGTGAATGGGAAGCAAGTGTGTTAAATTTGGTGTTATCAATCTCACATTCTCTAATACTGGTTAGTGGAAGTTCAACATGGCCTCTCATGGCAAAGAACTTTCAAAGGATCTGAAAAAAAGAATTGTTACTCTACATAAAGATGGCTTAGGCTATAAGAAGATTTTCAACACCCTGAAACTGAGCTGCAGCATGGTAATCAAGACCATACAGTGGTTTAACAAAACAGGCCTCTTCATGGTTAACCAAAGCAGTTGAGTGCATGTGCTCAGCAGCATCATATCCAGAGAGTGTCTTTTCAAAATATACATATGAATGGTGCCAGAATTACAGAGCTTAAAGAGGTGTTTGAAATAGTGCTGAAACCATACGCTGCACACTGCATCAAATTGGTCTGCATGACTGTCGTCCCAGAAGTAAGCGCCGCTTCTAAAGATGATGCACAAAAAAGCCCACAAACAGTTTGCTGAAGACAAACAGACTAAGGAAATGTATTACTGTAACCATGTCCTGTGGTTTGATGAGACGAAGATAATCTTTTCCGGTTCAGATGGTATCAAGCATGTGTGGTGGCATCCAGGTAGGAATACAGAGACAAATGTGTTTTGCCTACAGCCAAGCATGGTGGTGAGATTGTCATGGTTTGGGGATGCATGTATGCTGCCAGCTATGGGGAACTACAGTTCATTGAGGGACCAACAGGTACCAACATACTCAAGTACAGCATCTCTTTGAAAACTGGGCCGCAGGGCAGTATTCAAACATAATAACAACCCCAAACACACCTTCAAGATGACCACTACATTGGTAAAGAAACGAGATCTGGCCAAGCATGTCTCCAGACCTGAACGCTATCGAGCATCTCTGGGGCATCCTCAAATGGAAGGTGGAGGAACACAAGGTCTCTAACATCCACCAGCTCCATGATGTCATCATGGAGGAGTGGAAGAGGATCTGTGAAGCTCTAGTGCACTGCATGCCCAAGAGAGTTAAGGCAGTACTGGAAAATAATGGGGGCCACACAAAATATTGACATTTTGGGCACAATTTGTCCGTTCATATAGGGGAGTACTCACTTTTGTTGCCAGTGGTTTAGACATTGATGGCTGTGTGTTGAGTTATTTTGAGGGCACATCAAATTTACTCTGTTGTACAAGCTGTTTCAAAGTGTCATATCTTCAGTGTTACCCCACATAACGATATAATACATAAATGTGAGGGGTGTACCCACTTTTGTTAGAAACATACTTATATACATACAATTAATAGAGTTAGCTCACCTGTAATGCATAGGAGAACATAAAGGAAAAAAATCCAAAGTGTGTTAAATATTCCACAAATGTAAAAATACCAAGAGGAATAAAGACATTTGTGAACTATGTAACACATTTTGGGTTTCATTCCTAATCTTCAATAAACTTCATTGACTCTTATGGAAAGATGGACATTCGTTTTTCTATTTGCCATATATATACTTGTTTATGTGTATATATCCATAGGAAAAAAATCGAAACGCTCAACTGGTTAATGGTGAAGAAACTGTGCGTTTATTTCCACGTTACAAGATGACGTTTCCACTCTCTCACATAGCCAGTTTTGGATAGTGCTGCTGTGTTTTCCTATCCTGTATAAAGATATATATTGTGAGACAGTGACAGGCGGCATTATTGAGGACAGATATATTTCTCCTAGAATGTTCTCCTATGTGGCCTTGGGGAGTATGTGGAGCAATGCGTGTCACCGAGAAGCCTGGTCTCGGTGAATGGAAGCCGACAGTTTGTGTGTCAGTAACAATATGTTACTGACATGTTTGGTATAAGCGGTTACAATCCGCTTTTGTCTGGGTCGGCTTTTCCTGGAGTGGTCAAAGAGCAGGGTGGGTGGCTACTCCCACGCACCAGGTGAGGCTGGTGTCCGGCCTATAAAGCCTGGGTTTGCAGGCCTGACCAGGGTCTGCTGTATACTCTGTGTCTCAGAGGATAGACCGTCTGTGAAGAAACCTGCTGTACGTGCTAAAGCTGTGTCAAGTACTAGTCAGGGAATCCTGTGTCTAGTAAGAGCTTTGCCGAGCAGATATTTATTTTCTGTTGTCCTGAAGACAAGGCTTGTTTGATTTCCGTTTTGCTACAATAAACCCAGGCAACGCCTGGACTTGAACTGTAAGTTGTGTCCCTGTCTCTGTCTGCTGAAGCCCTTGCTGCCTACCTGTTGCTGGTCCCCCTCACAATATGTATATAGATAGATCTATTTAGATAGATATTATATATACACACATACATACATATACATACATAGAGACACATAGATGTTGGGATTAGGGGATACTGTGGCTGGTTTAATAAGGAAGACTCCTTGCTATCCCTGTTTAGAGCACTCCGTGGTCAGTTTTGTGTTATGCAAGCACTACGGCTGCAAATATTCTGAGTTTATTGTTAATATTAAAGACTGTAAGATTTTCTTGGTCATCAGATATTTGGTAATTTTTTTCTTTGTCACATCATTCAACTCCAGCACTTCACTATGCATGTGTATCCATGTTACGTACAGGTAGATAATGAGATAAACTGGATTTCAAGAAAGAGATTTAAAGGGGGTTGTCTCGTTACAAGGATTGCTTTTTACATTAAAGATCTTGCAAAAACAAGTCACTTTGTAATATAGTCCATTAACAGTGTCCTACCTATTCCGAGATATCCCCTCTTGTATGGGCTGCATCAGCTCCTCAGGTCGCTATAGCTACAGACCTGTTTCATCTATCCTGATAGGCTGCCATGGCTGGTCGCTACAGACCTGGTGTCCTCCGCAGCTTGTCACTGCAGACCAGTAGTTTTCAGTAAAGCCAGTAAACACCGTATTCAAAAATTAAACTGTGAAAACGGGACTGAGGTAATATGCATCAATGTAGTGAGACAACCCCTTTAACACGCAAAAGACACAGCAGGACAGCGGTTTTGCAATCAGACTTGGGGTTTTCTCACCAACAAGCAGCAAGTGCTTAAAAAAAAAAGTCCAAAGAAAGGAGAAATGAGACGTGAGCCCTCTTGGTAGTTGTCCCTGGCAGGCTGAGTCATCATACTGTATTAATATAAATGGTGTACAAAGTGTTGCCCCATTATATTCACAATGATACCTATTAAACTCTTATCTAATGATATAACCCCCTTATATAACTGCTAAGAGTAACATGCAGCTCCTCTCCCCAGCTGCAGCAGCATACATCTCTTGAAACAATGAAAACCACATTATTTGTGAACCTATACCGTGGGAAGATAAACACATTAGCACAAAAAATTATAGTGCTTTACTAGCTGTAACACCAGCACCTGTGAAACAAGGTTAACATCCATATAATGGATTAGATAGAAAAATTACAGTTTGCTTGTGCTTTTCTGAAAAATGTTAAGTTACGTGCTACCCTGTGCTAACCATGCTTCCTGCATTTACCAGCCAGCCCCTTTCATAAATGATTATTGTGTCACCCTTTGCTTTATATGTCCAAGTTAGTGAAAAATGAGCTTGAATATCTTCCAATGTTTTTAATACTACTTATACTGTACTACCTATATGAAGCTGACTGTGTCCGCGGGCTTATGAATATTACTGCTATGTTAATGTGGTTGTAGCTGGTATGCTGGCTTGCATTCCAGCAATCAGTCGAAACCACATCGATTTTGCATAGTCTTTGTAAATAAATTCTAGACCGTAAGGGATAAAATTTCCACTTCAAATGGGCAAATTGCCATAATGTTCATATAGCTATTTTTTTTCAGAAAATCCCAGCAGGGAGATAAAAAACTCTTCTAATGTTACTGCCTTCTAAGGCTATGTCTAAAACTGCACACTTTTTCAGTCTTTTTTTTCTGATGTTTTGTTTGTTTTCTGAAACTCAGAAATATAAGAACTGAAAATAGATCCCATAGACTTCTATAAATAAAATTGTTCTTAATCTCCACATAATGTTTTTTTTTTTTTTGCAAATTTCTGCTCTGGTCGTTTTTTAAATATGTTTGCAAAAAACGATAGAAAGAGAAGAAAATTTACTATTGAAGTCCCTTTGTAAACTGCAGACATTTTTTGGTGCATTTTTGTGCATTTTTTGCAGAAATCCACAGCAATATAGCCAAAAACGTGCTCAAAAAACAGTTACCGGTATATACTCGAGTTAAGGGCCCAGTTTTTCAGCACAAAAAAATGTGCTGAAAAATGCGACCCTCGGCTTATATTCGAGTCACTGTCGCGCTCTGGCGCGGATGGCCCGGTGCCGACAGGGACGCTTCAGTTATATGCGCTCCTCAGGGAGCGCATATAACTGAATGCCGAGTACGCACAGGTCCGGGCGCTGCTGGCCGGGGGCCCGTTCGCGATCCCTTCCCTAAAGCAAATCCTCTGGAGCACAAGGTGAAGGATAAACCCCTCGGGCAGAGAGGGGAGCGCTCCCCGCTCCGCAGTTGGACTCCGGGCGGTCGCAGACTCACGCCGTCGGAGTTTCCGGGACAGGCAGCGTGTGTCATCACGCTGCGTGCGGGCCTGATGACATCACCCGCCTGGCCCAAGAGGAAGGGGT